>RJWM01002654.1:0-2500 GCA_004363535.1 Dasyprocta punctata
AACCTCGCGCCTGCCAGGGCAGGCGCTTAAGGCACTGAGCCAAACTCCCGGCCCTTGTTTTTTGAGGCAGGGTCGCACTATGTAGCTCAGGCCGGCCTTGCGCTCGCGTTGTAGCCCAAGCCGGCCTCGAACTCACAACGCTCCGCCTACCTCAGCCTCCCGAGTGCTGGGATTAAAGGCGTGCGCCACCACGCCCGGCTTTGTCTGGCATTTTTTAAAAACAATAATATACACAATAATGTGAGTGCATCTCAGAAATACTAAACAAAATAATTCAAACCCAAAAGGTACATGCTGGATGATTCCATTTACAAAAAGTTTTAGAACAGACAAAACTAAACTAAATCAAAATAAAGATTATTTTTTATGGGAGATAAGGAGTAGGATTAGCCTGGGACATGAGGAACATTTTTGGGGTGATAAAATATTCTGTATTTTGATTTGGGTGGTGTTTATGTGGTCTCATACAGATGTGAAAAGTTATCAGTAACTACGAGAAGTGGGTTTTACTATATCTAAGTTTCATTATTAATGAATGTATCCCAGTTCATGAATAACCCACAACTTATTTAACCCTGATAGTGATGAAAAGATCAACACCTGAGTATTCACAATGTCTTCTTTCCAGCAAAGAAAATCCTGTAGTCATCAGATGAGAATTGATTCTATTCAGCACCAGCTCACTCCAAATGTTCCTCCAAAAAAGATGGTTTTATCCAATTCAATAATTAGGACTATTCAAGGAAGATAGAGTCATACAACCAAAGATACTTGTTAGGTCTTACACTATGAAGGAAGATACTTATCAGCTGGAAAACAGGCCTGGGAAATGGAAATTAGAGGAGGGAGATGAAGCTGGGAGATAAAGAAAATATTTGAAGAAAACTTTGAACAAAGATGTAATGGAGATGACTGTTCTGAAATACTTTTCCTTTTCCCTCCTCCTCCTCCTTACCCTTTCTCCCTCCCCTTTCTCTCCCTTTCCCATCTTTTTCTTCTTTCATTATAGAAATGCTAGCAAAGCCAAGAAATGACATATCATTTCTGGACTTTACTAGCATTGTATAACTATTTTAATTCATTAGTAATAATTTTATATATGGGGTACAATTGTGTTTTGATACATGTTTACACTGCAGAGTGATTAAATTTGTTAAACTAATTAGCAAATATACCTACATATTTAATCATTTTTTTCTGGTGAAAATATTTAAATTTGCTCTTTTGGCACTTTTGAAATTCACAACGCATTATTATTTACTACAGTTATTATTCTGTGAAATCAACCACTAAAGCACATTCCCCCTAATTGAAACTTTATACCTATCTTCATTCTCTACCTCCCCCAGCCTCCGGTAACCACTGTTCTATACTTACTGTGAGTTCAGTGTTTTAAGGTGCCAAATAAAAGTGAGGTTATAAATTTGTCTTTCTATGACTGACTTATTTCACTTAACATAGTTCCCTCCAGGTTCATTCATCTCGTCACAAATAATAGAATTTCCTTCTTTTTAAAACTGAATAGTAGTATTCCATTGGGTATACATCTCACATTTTCTCTACCCAGTCATCCCATTATGGACATCTAGGGGTTGTTGTGGTAAGTTATGCTGCAGTGAACATGGGAGTGTGGCTGTGTCTTCAGGGAAATGATTTCTATTCCTTTGGATATATATTCAGAAATAGGATTACTGATTAGATACTAATTCTACGTTGTAGTGTTTTGGGGCCACCTCCATACTGTTTTCCATAATGGAGATAATAACTTACTTTCCTACTAACCATGCACAAAGGTTCCCTTTTCTCCACACCATCACTAACATTTATCTTGGTTTTCTTAAATAGTCATTCTAACAGGTGTGAGTTTTATCTCATTATAGTTTTAATTTGCATTTTCTTACATATTAGTGATGATGAGCATTTTTTCCATTTATTTGTTGGCCATAGAATGCTTTTTTAAAAAATAACTACTGACGCACATAATACGATTTTGCTGGTTTTAAATGAATTAATAATTTCCTTATATGCTGACATATTATATACACTTATGACTATTTCAAGACTTTTGATTCTGTTCCTGTGATCAACTTATTTATTTCTGAACCAGTTCTAAAGGAGCAAATTTTCATAGCTTCATAATACATTTTAATAATGTACAGGGCAACTCTCCATTCAGTGCTATTTAAATTATTTTTCTTAGATATTTTTGAATATTTGTAGTTTCATCTACACTTTAGAATTACATCAACAAATTCCCTAAATCTATTGTCAGAATTTTTGTTAAAATCGAATTTGAGTAATTTAGAGGAAAGTCACATTTTTGCAACTTTTGAATCTTTTCATTCAAAAATACAATCTTCCCCTTCACTTACTCTTGTCTTCCCTTAGAATGTTTTGTTGCTTTTTTCATATAATTCAGCACATTTTTTGCTAAATTAATTCCCAGTTTTCTGTATTTTTAATTTATTGTGAAGCATATTTTCCATTATTTTTCTAGCTG
>RJWM01002654.1:7500-64546 GCA_004363535.1 Dasyprocta punctata
GCCCTGGGTGTGAGTGCTACCCACTCTAAAAGCGGGTAGCCTGGATAGAATTTAAGGGACAGAAAGAGGGCTGCTCTTGTTCCTTGTTACTTGCTACTTCATTGCCTTCTGCCTTCCATGAACTGTTTCTCATCCATGATGACCCTTGTCCATGCCACCCTGCCCTAGAGCCAGTCAGCTACAAACTGAAACCTCTACAAACTGTAGGCTACAATAAATCTTTCCTCCTTTAACTGTGGGTGTCAGGTATTTTGTCCCAGCAATGAAAAAAATCACTAAGACATAAAACTGATTTTTTATGTATTGACTGTATATTATATGGCCTTTCTAAATTCACTTATTAATTCAATTAGTCATTTTCTAGATTAAGATTTTCCATGTAAACAATTATGTCTATAAAAAAGATATTTTACTTCTAAGATTTATGGCTTTTATTTCTTTTACTTACCTTATTACAATAGCTAGGACTTGGAGGAGACAGTCATACAAAAGTTCACAACTGGGGGAAAGGCTTTTCAATTTTCATTGTTAAATATTACACAATGTGTTTTGTAGATACATTTATCAGCTTAAAGAATTTTTTCCATCCCTAATTTGTTGAGTCATGAATTGTTGTATATATATTCGTTTTTTACTTCTAATGGTGGTTTTGTTTTCTCTCATTCCTTATCAGTCTTCTAGGGTTTTATCAATTTTATCATACTTTTCAAAGAAGAACCTTTGGGCTTCATTAATCTTTTATATTAACTATCCCTTTTCAATTTGGCTAGTTTCTGCTACCTTTACTTACTTAGGGTTTAATTTAGTCATGTTTATCTAAATTCTTGAGGAAGTTTGGAGATAGAGCAGGCACCAAGCAAGATTTGTGTAGAACATACAAAACTCAAAACTTGAATATCACTTTTACTTGTCTTAGAGACTACTTCCAAATTATAAACACACACTGTCACACAGTATGCTTAAGATCTGGGAGATGTTCTTCATCTTTGGACTCACATTGAGTGTTTCTATATATTGCAACAAGCTGAACAAAATCCTTGGCTCATCAAAGTTATGAAGGAGCAAGCACAGTTTTGAACACACCTGAACAGTTCAGTAGCACAAGATCAGGACCCAGACTGAACACAGGTCTGGACTTTCAGGTGAAGGTCCTAATTTTTAAGGTTTTTTGTTTTGTTTTGTTTTTGGTTTTGGTTTTGGTTTTGGTTTTTTTCTCCTAATGGCTTTCCAAGGAAGCTAGCAGAAATTTTTGTTTTGGCATTATTATCTACATAAACCTGAGCTCTTTAGAAACCAGAACTATGAAGATTATTTATTCTGGACCATGGGATGTATCTACTGCTATAGTATTATAGGTTTTAGCACCCTGATCAAATGATATCAACCAAGCTGAAACAATTAAAATTCCTAAAATTTTAGTTGATGAAAAGTGTATTGGAGGGATGAGAAAGAAGGAAGGACTCATTAATTACTGGAGGTTTTCTTTATTACTAAGGGCAATGCATGTTCTTGGGCTCTTGAGTCAGAAAAAATAGTACTTATGCTAGACCCCTGATGATATGCATGGCAGGAAGTGATTATGTGTGCTTGTGTGAGTGTGTGTGTGTAGCAGGTTTTGGAGAAAATAAGGGAGCATAAGGAGAATACCTCAATTTTGCCCAATAGAAGTGGGAGGATAGAATCACTGATGTTCCAGAAGCTAAGAAAGGAAAAATGTAAATTATTGTCTTTACGTATGTGGTTTGCACAACATCCTCCAACATAAGACTCCCACTCGGGTCCTAAAGTTGGAAAAATCTGGGGAGTATGGGAAAGGGGAACAGAGCAACGAGACTTGATACCTATGCCAGATGTCAGCACAAGATCAACTCCTAAAAATATTTTACGCTTAGTCATGTGCACTATGAACTTAAAATTAATGACATTTACCTGAAGTCAAGAGATGTATTTTGCACACAACTCCCTAAGTGCAGGCAGGGTAGCAATGGAAGAGTTAAATAGGGATTATTTGAAAAGCTCATAAGAACTCCCTACACCAAATGGTATTTCCCATGTGAACTGAAATTCTACATTTTATTTCACTACTTCAGAACCCATTAAACTATAATCATCTAAGCAGGTATAGTGTAGCATAATGTAGTGTAGTATAAAACAGTAATTAAAGAAGGTGGATTCTGAGATTGCTTTGTTCAACCTGGCTTTCTCCACAAATTGTTCGTGTAACTTTGGAGCGTATTTCTTAATAGTAGCCAAAACTAGTATTTACTTCACGTGCAATCACCACCAAGCAAAGGCCTTAAAACTGTAAAGGTATTGACACATATCACTAATCCTCACAACACCCTATGACATCTTCATTTTATAGATGAAGAAACTAAGGAAAATATCTAACTTTCCAATCCAAAACCAGTTAAGTGAGGAAGCTGAAACTCAAACCTAAGCAGACCTAAGTATAGTCCTCACTCAAACCCTCTAAGCTACAATACCTACCTCAGAGTTGTTAACAGATAGGTTTAAGACACTGCTTAGAGGATTGATGAAGTATAAAAAGTGTTCCACACTATTTCTGTAATTATTTTAGGTAAATCAATTCTTTAAAAAAGATAGAGTAGTATTCAGAGAATTCAACTTCACTGAACCTTGACTTTACCTTGTTTGGTCCTAAAATAATACAGTGATAGGTAAGACTTGATCTCTACTCTCAAGAGGCTCACAGAATTGGAGACTTTTCTTACTTTGCTCTCATAAAATCTTTTAAGGGTTCTACTCTGTTTAGGAAAACTCACTTCACCTTCACTATCTTGAATAACAGCTAATCATGATTCCACCTTTCTTGCTCTCTAGCTTCATCTCCTATTTCCTCCATTCTTTTTTCTTCAGACATGCTATATATTTTACATCTCCAAGATCAACTTGCTATTCCACCAGTGTGGAAAATTCCCATGCTCACCTCCATTGTTCCACGTTCAATATCCAATTCAACTGTCTGGAATGCCCTGTTCCATTAGCTGCTCCCACAGAATCTTGTATACACACATTGCACTTTTCATACCACACTGACACAGTCTGCCTCCTCCATGATTCTGTGAACTTCTTGAGGACACACAGGCTTGGTGGTCTTATCTTACTCCCAGAACAACATATACACAGAAAACACTCAACAGATGTGCACAGAATGGGTGAACAAACTGCAATTAGTGCTCTCATGGAATATAATGAAGAATGAGAAAACGGAAAAACTAACTGAAGAGTCTATGACTTCTTTGACTAGGATGGCATGTGAATTGGCTCTTTATGGGAAAATAGTCATATTAGGGTATTCCAGAGTTAGAATTAATAAATGGGAAGGAAAATGATTGGGAGAGGGAGACTGAGATTCAGGAATAAGCTCACACATATATGGAGGATGAGTAGCCCCATGATCTGTGGTCTGCAAACTGTGGATCCAAAAAAGATGATGATATAATTTCAGTAAAGTCCAAAAATCTGAGAATCAGAAGAGTTCTAGTTTGAGACAAAGGCCTGAGAACAGAGGCAGATTAACATCTTCCCAATCAACATGCAACAGTAAGGCCCACGTCGCAGCTCAAGTGGAGAGAGAATTCTCATTTCCTGCATGTTTTTGTCCTATACAGGCCATTCACAAATTTAATGATACCCACTCACATGAGAGAGGGCAATCTGTTTCATTCAGTCTACAGATTCAAATTTCCCCTAGAAATGCCCTCAAAGATAACACTCAAAAATAATGATTAAGCAAGTATCCTGGAATCTCATGGGCCAGGCAAGTTGACACATAAAATAAAACATCACACAGTAGAATTTGGATCAATGGTCAGGCAGAAGACTTTTCAAAAAGTATGAAGAAAATCCCCAGAAAGAACTTCTGCTGTATGATAAGTAGAAAGAACTGTGACTAGAACACAGGGAAGAAACATGACAATGACACAGTGGTACTAAAACTGGGAAATACAGAGACTCCAGGCCATCGAACCTATTCTCAAGCAATGTTCAATTAAAATCTCATTTCTGCAAATTTTTCAGCTTCCAATTCTTCTATTTGTATGTTTCCTCATCCATGTAGACTCCTAATAAACTATGCCAAAAATATTCTTAAGTGTACAAGGAGAGACTACAGCAAAAGGATAGACATAGGAAAAAGAAAATACTATAAAAAAGCAAAGTAGGAGAAACTTCTCTAAATTATAATACCAGTAGAGGGACCATATCATAAAGTTTGATTATTCTTACCTCTATTTAATTTGATTATTCTTATCTCTATACCTTTTCACTATATATACTTCTACAATAGTCCCAAGCTGATCAATTTAGGATGCAGAGACAGAGATCCCTGGAAGCAACCAAGTCATTTTAGAAAGGAAATCCTTGGCCTACATGCTTTGAATTGTACCTAATAAGCCACTGGCATTACTAATGAGTTAGTGATAGTTGGGGTATACTAGTGAGGACAAGTTACACCACACAAGAGCAGAATGCACCGTTTCATTAATTATGATCTCTACTTTAGAGTCCAACTCAGTATTTACTGCACACCTTTGTGCCAGTGTTTTTGGAAAAAGAGGGAGTATTCTGAATGAATTCTGTATGACCCAGGTACTCTAAGAATGCACAAGGTAGGCAAACCAAATGTGTATGTAATAAGGCAATTCAGAATGTGATAAATGTATGGAAAATGGAGCAGGGAAGGAAACAGTAGGAATTAAACTGAATAGAAAAAAACATAGGAATATTTATGGCAGGGACAACCAGGACTCAAGAAAAGCTTCGCTGTGGTTATTTTTATAATTTTTAAAAATTTCTTTAAAATTTTTAAAGGTGATATATGTTCATTATAAAAAGATAAAAATACAGATAGGCAAAAAACACAAGTAAACCATTATATTTCCGCATATGCTATTTATTTATACAAGAGGCCATATTATCCATGCTTTTCAGTAAACTGTTTTTCAAGCAATAATATATTCCAACCATCTTTCCATGTTATCAGTCTACAACTGATATTTATCTTTATTTAAACAGGTATACATTAGAGATACAAAAGCAAACAGTAAAAACATGTCTTTCCTTTATCCCATCCCATTACCTTATAGTTTTGGTCAAAAGCAAGCATTGTCACCAGCTTTTTGGTAATGCCACATATATTCTATATATATATATATGTTCTTCTTAAGTGAGTGGTAGAATTGTACATAAGTTTGTGCCTTGATTTTCTCTTGTAGTCAATACATATATCCCTCCCTTTTGTCTTTAGAGGTTACATAGTATTCTACTCTATGGATATACAACACCATATTCATCCAGTCCTTCTGACAGATACTTAGAATGTTTCTACCTTTTACTATTACGGTATTGCTAGATAGAACCTTAAAATGTAAATATATATACATTTGTGAATAATTCTGTAGGAATATCTGCTACAAGAATTTTGAGCCCAAAAGATGTATATACAATACCCTCTATTCAGTCTCTAATTTCCATTCCTGCCCACTACAAATGAGAAGTCTATCTCCTTTCCCTGGCTATCCAGCCAGAAATTGTTTCTAGCTTGCACACATTTGAGGTTACATGTCTGGTTTTGGCCAAAGGAATGTGGGAATGTAAACAAAAACGTGTGTCACATCCAGGCCAAAGTAATTGTGAAAGAGGTGTACATTCTCTACCTCATTTTGCAATCATACCAGCCGGAAATAGAGGAATTCAAGGTTGTAGGAAATGATACAGTCAAAATTGAGTCCTCGAACCCACCCCAGAGAGAGAAACCATCTACCAACATGGATCATTATGCGAGGGAAAAATAAATATCCACTCTTAAGTCACAAAAATATTGGTACCTGTTGTTAAATATGCTTTACCATAATACACCAAGATACCTTTTTTATACAAAATGCCAGATGTACAGTTCTGAGGACACATTTGGGGAATGTTGCACAAATATTTCAATGTGAACTTTCAAAGCTATTACATTGACTGTTAAAAATATTCTTATTTCCTGCATTACCAAGAGTTGTTTTCTTTTTTTTTAAATCAAGAATAGGTATAAGTTTGCGATATCGATGGAAAGGATTACAGATTTTTGCTTTGATGTAGCGAAGTGATATATTAATTTTTAATATTTCTTAATGTTGAAAATAGTCTATATCTAAAATAAAAACATGTGCTTGAATATGCTGTTGAATGCTACCAGATAGTAATAATCGATTGGGGAATTCTTCACATATGATTTATAAACTTTAAATTCCTACTGAGGAAATAAAAAGTATAACAGCCTCTCCAAATAACAAGTTTGTTATTTGGCAAAACAAGTGAATAAATATCACATTATCCAGAGCAAAAATAAAATGGAATTCCTAAATGAAAAAAAGAAAGAACTAGAGGGAGGCCTAGGAGGTCTAATTGAAGCAAAAGAAGCTCCAGAAGGCAACAGCAAAGAACATACAGAGAAAAGTAAGAATCAAAACAGTTTTCAAGAAAACTGCCCTCAGGAGGAGAGCGCACCGTTAAATAAAAAGGACTCTCTGAATGCCAGGCAGGTTAAATGAAATAACCTGGAGAAATTGCTAAGCTTTACAAGCACAGAGGAAAAAATAAGCTTTTGTAAGAAAGAACAGGTCTTCTGAATGAAATAAGCATGAAGCTGTCACTGGACATGATTAAGAACAGACCTCTGAAGATTACCTGGGTTCAAATTTTGGTGTGAAGCTGAGCAAGTTACTTAATTTCGTTGTTCTTCTATAAAATAAGAACAATAATAGTACTTAAGCTTTTAAGGTGGGCTAGAAGTGAACTCTGACAATACATGAAAGAGCTTGGTACATACTTAAAGCCTCTCTATTTCCATCTGTTAACACCAAAAGTTTTATCAGTGAGTCAAACTTCGCAAACTTTTCAGAGTACAGAAGCCTGAACCTTTCCCACAGCACAGCATACAACACTAACAATCTGAAGAACTGCACAAAAAGCATCAACCTAACACCTCTCCTGGGAGCTGAGCCCCACACTAGTGAAAAATGAACAGCAGGCAGAAGATACTTCATTGGCAAAGACAACAGGTTTTTGGCCAAGAGTTCAAGATTATTAGAGATAAAAAGGCTGCAGGCTCTGTTACAATAAATGTACTTGGTAGATTCTCTTAAAAGTCAGCAGGGACACTCCTATAATGACTAAATCATATCACCGTCCAAGATTTTCCAAAAAGCAGTATGTTATGGGACTTGTGGCTATCTGATTTGGTAGTCATAAAATGTTGTTTCATTCATATAGCAAGTACTGTCTGAGTATATCCACAACATGGCAGGAACTATACAAGACATCTTATACAAGATTTGCCAAGTGCCCATCCTCAAGGAATTTACATGCATATTTTATCTTGACTTATATGACCAAAGCCATAATATCGATAACAAACTGATCATACTAAAACCAGGTACAAAATGCATCTGTCTCCATCTCTGTCAGTCTTTTTTTTTTGTTTTGTTTTTTTTGAGACAGGGTCTCGCTATGCAGTTCAAGCTGGCCTGGAACTCACTGTGTAGCCCAGGCTGGTCTCGAACTTGCAACAATCCTCCTGCCTCAGCCTCCCAGGTGCTGGGATTACAGGCATGCGCACCACACCCAGCTGTCTGTCTGTCTGTCTGTCTGTCTGTCTCTCTCTCTCTCTCTCACACACACACACACACACTTTTAGTCTAATTACACAACAAATGGAAAAGTCAACTTTTACTATTGCCAATCACGCAAAATCAGATAATGCTTTAACTTTAAATTTAGTCATTTATTTTAGAGTTTCACAAATGTAAAAGCTAGCACAAAAATCTGGTGAACTTTTGAATTAAATACCTCAGTTCTTTCTGTCAAGGGAATGTCAATGACTGTCTTTGGGAGAAAATATCACATTTTTCACTTGATCCATTTTATTCTTTTTCCAGCTTGTGTCCAACATATCCTACCTCTGAAAGTTTAACAAGCACTTCCTAAGCGCTTAGAAGTAACTAGAAATATTTTAGTGTTCCTCTCTACCTTCTAATAAAACATCCCTCATCCACTTGCCTATCTTCAGATAAAAGCTTATTTCCTCAATCCAAAAGGGAGATAAAGAAACACATATAGTGAATATAATCAGTTGAATGATGGCTCCTGAGAAGATATGTCCATGCCCTAATCCCCAGAACCTATGAGTGTTATCTTATTTGGAAAAAGAGTCTTTACAGATATGGTTAAGAATCTTCCTATATTACCTCATGTGGACCCTAGATCTAATGACAAGTAGATTCCTTTAAAGTCAATCCTTATTAAAGAAAGGTATACAGAGATTTGAAACAGACAGAAGGGAAGACACAGAACAAAAAAAGAAAAAAGGCTACACAATCAGAGAAGCGGAGAATGGACTGAAATGGCTACAGGTCCAGGATGCCAACAGTCACCAGAAGCTGGAAGAGGCAAAGAACAGATTTTTCCCTGTAGTGCCTCTAAAGGGAACGCAGCCCTGCTGACAACTCGATTTTGGACTTAAGGGAACTGTGACAGAGTACTTTTTTTTTAAGCCACTCAATTTAGAGTAATTTGTTACAGCAATCAACTACAGTGGGGAAAAAAACACACACAGAAAACAAAGGCATTTTGATAAAGAGCCCTGAATTTAGTCCCACTCCTCTCATTTTGTTCCTTTTTGCTTTTTAGTAAGCCTGTTAACCTCTTAGACCCTTCCCATGTGTACTCCTATCCCAGAGTTTTTATAACAAGCAAATGAGATACTGTTTAAGAAAACAGTCATACTACTGTAAAAAACACTATGCAAACATGAACTACTGTATTACACTTTATCTGGAATTTCAAATGAGGTTTAGAGCCTGGGCTCTTCATTCAAGCCTACGTGCTGTAACCCTTTACACAAAACAAAACTTTCCTAATTTCGGCAATGCTGACATCAATTCTTAATATCAACTTTTATTTACACAGGTAAGCTGTCACTTTGGATGTAGCATTTCTTTAATACTAGGGTTTAATGAAGAACTTCTAATTACCACTAACCTTAACAGCTTTTCTACTTCTCCTCAGATATCCCACACTACTGGCACAATAATTTAGTAAAGACATCATCTAATTGGTTTAATGCTCTCATATATATTAACAAATCAGTTTTACCCAATTGGCTTTCAACAATATCTGTGAACTCACTTAACATAATCATAATTCTTTCGTTAACTGACTTTAATTATTTTACAGTGAATTTTTATCAGTTAAAAATGAGCCATTAGTAATCTCTTCCTCTTCTTTCTGGATTTCCCCCAACAGGTGGATCTCCATCTACTGTCAGACTTAGTTCTTCTTTCCTGATATAAAACATATTCATGAAATATAACCATAAGGACATTAGTTCCACAACAATTCATTTCATAACTCTAAAATACCACTTTGTCCATGTATACACAAAGTGTATACTTATATTTTTAGGAAATTTTTCTATTACTGTAAGAAACACCACCAAACATATTAAAAATTATAGAAAAGGCTGGGCATATAGCAGCATGCACCTGTAATCCCAGCTGCTCAGGAGGTTACAGCAAAGGATTCCATGCCTGCAGACACTATGGGCAACACTGTGCAACTCTGGTTCAGTAAAGGCTGGGGATCTAGCTCAACAAGACGGCCCTTGGTTTATTCTTCCCTGGAAAAAAAAATTATGGAAAGAACAGTCTTCTGAAAGGCTGGTCTACTGAAAGCCTCAGATTTCTTCAGGGCAAGAATGTTTGACATTAAAAAATGTTAATGCTAGTAATGCAGTCTTGTACCAGAATTACTTTCTTTTGCCTTAACTATTCTTTATTAGTACTGAAATCTTCCTGAGATATCACACTACCATAAAAACGTTATTCTCTGAGCTGGGTGTGGTGGCACACACCTTTAATGCCAGCACTTGGGAGGCGGAGGTAGGAGGAGCGTTTTGAGTTCGAGGCCAGCTTGGGCTACAACGCAAGCGCAGGGCCGGTCTGAGCTACGTAGTGTTTACCCTGCCTCAAAAAAAACTAGGGCTGGCAGTTTGGCTCAGTGGCTTAAGTGCCTGTCTGGCAGGCGTGAGGTTGTGAGTTCACTCCCTGGTGCCGCAAAAAAAAAAAAAAAAAAAGTCATTCTCTGAAATTTTGCAACTATAGAAATATGTGAGTACCCTTAAAAGAACTCTTCCCAAACCAAACTTGAAGTAATAACATGTCAATGGACTCTAAGATAATACAATCACTTAAAACTGTTAAAAAATAACATGTATCTTCTGTAAGATACTTTTCAAGAATGCATCAGTTGTCCCTTCTCAGCCACTGAAATCTTGAGCAATAGTCTTTTTAATATACTTAACCTTACTGACTTTACATAGGCAGCAATTAAGCCACTTTGAAGATTCAAATTAAATGTCTCGTTCTCTAAATCACCACTAAAAATGTCAAATGAAAATCCGTACTAAGTGAATGCATAGCCACTACCGTTTGAACATAGATGAATACTACAATATGGCACTAACCATAACTTTAAATATAGGATTTATGCCCTGAATGTGACATTATAAAGGTATCTATTGTGTGATCTTAGTACAATAAACAATGGTCTAATTTTCATGATCTCTATGTGGCCTTCATAGAAGTCAACTGTGAACTTCTCCCAACAACTATAGCCTCTACATTTTTCAGATAGTTCAACATGAATGTTTATCCTGAGAAATATGTTAAACTCTGATAAGGAACACCTGAGCTAAAGATCTTCCTTAGATATTCTAACTCTAGATCCTCAGGATTCCTCTTCGGAAACTTATCCTCAAAGTCATCTATTCCAGTCACCCATTGTAGCAGCCAACTACAGAATCTAATCCCTCACCACTAGAGGGGGGTGTTTCTTCTATTGGTTTCACTTTCTCCTAATTTGGCTGAAATGAACTAAAAATAAGCCTTGAGATCTACATCCTGACCTTTGTACCTCCCTTAATACTATGTGGCACTGTCTTCTTTATTTCTTCTTCAGATTTAAGGTGACTAACAAAATATAAATTTCAATTCTTACTTATATGATTTGTCCCACAACACACTCCATTCTCCAAACAGACTAACAAACTACAGTTTATTCTACAGACCTTGATATTAGTTCATTGAAATATAATCAGAAAATCTAACTAAGCCTGTATATCTTTTTTATTAAGTTTTTTTTCATTTGCCAAATTCACATTATTTCATTTAAATCACAATAACCATGAAAAATTAGGCAGTCATTAGAATCAAATTTTAAAGAAGAAACTCAAAGGGAGTTGGCCCAAGATCTTGAGCAGCAAATAGTGAAGCCATAATGAAAACTCAATGCCCTCACTCCCTGACTATTTCTGGGTCTACTTATTCTACACTATGAGTAAAATGTGCTGGGCAAGAAATGGACCAAGTGCTGACCTACTCTTCCTTACCAGACCAATGTAGAACAAATAACTGTATGATTACTTATTTTAACTCATTCTTATTCCTGGAAAATATTACACGTACTTAGAGTAGTCCAAATTGGTCAGAAAGTACAGTCACCAACTGAGGATGCAACAGACAAAGGAGATAAGAGGAAAGAGGCTTGAGAAAGAAGAGAGGAAACAATTCTATCAAACACTCTTTAAATACAGACATGCAACACAAAATATGCAAGAGCAGAAATTAACAACAAAGCTAGAAATCAGAATCATAATCACAAATGAATGACAAATGCAAACAACCCAAGAGGCCACAGCAGAGATGGTGAGTGTCATCTGATTCCTCACTGCTTTCTGTCAAGAACCATGAACTACAACAGAGCCCCTAACAAAAGGCAAAGATGAGAAATGGCCAGTTAGAATCTCTATCAACTTTATAAAGCCAGAGATGAGAAAGGAAGAATTTGGATAAAAAGAAACCTATCAGCATAAAATCAAATCTGATTAGAGCAAAATGTATATACTGTAACTACTCAAGATGCTTTGGCTATGAGTGACAAGATTCTAGATCACACTGACTTATACAATGAGGAACCTCATTATTGCACAGAACTGGAAGGTCAGAAGAAAGGCAAAACAAGCACAATAAAATCAGCAGTTCGGTAAGGTCATCAATTTCAGGGTTCTTCCATCTGTTCCACCATCTTTTACATAAGCTTCAAGCCAAAACGAGTTTCTCTCCCTGCCCCAAGATAGCTGAGTAGCTGTCATTATCATACTCAGACACAACATCAAAATAGGAGGTATCATCTCTCTCTTCTCTCATTTTTAAGGCCAAGAAACTCCAACCCAGAAGCACTTGGTCCCCCTCCAGACCTTCCTTCCACAGCACAGTGGCCAGAATAGGTTTCGGCCACCACTAACCCTTCACTGGCAAGGGAAATGGCATTATCCATGCTTGCCTACACTCATTATGTGAGTTGAAGAAATGCTGGGGAATCAATCATTGTGACTGTACAGTGGGCAATTTATAAGTGGGAGTATTATCATGACATTGTTTTCACTTCATAACAAATCTATTATTTAATTATGCTGCTTCCCTGGTCTTAACTAGGAGGCGTATGCTTTGCTTGAGATTCAGATAATTACTCTTTGCTCACACCCCATATTTATCATCATAAACTTATCAGATATGAAACATTTTACTATAGCTTTCTTAGTCACTCCACTATTTTAAAAAACTTTAATGTAACATTTTAGAGCAAAAATGGTAAATAGCTTTGTCTCCCACAGCAATTCCAGTAGAAATAGCTACCTGGAACCCCATTTCGACAAAGATTTAAAGCTGAATTTGGATCCAGGATGGAATAGCACCAGGACTTTTTAGTGAATATATCATGAACTCAGGTTTAGGCACAACACGTGGCGTGTATTTGCCAACTTAATTTTAAGGAAAGTTTTTTTAAGTAACTTCAATGAAAATGGATTTCTCTGTTACAAACCTTCTTTATGTTTATTTTTATGGAGATTCCTCTCCTATCTTTACTCCATCTAATTTACATAGCTAAACATATACATTGAACATGAACTCCAAAATATATTTCATATATAATCAGCGAGTTCCACAGAAATTCTGGAACTGGGCCCCTTTAGTAACTCCAAAGAAAGGATTGGCAGGATGGCTTCATTTATAAACTCTGTCACTTAAAGCAAGCAGGGACATCTCATAGACCAGGCTACATGCAGACCTAAGCAGAATAGAGGAACCTAAGGGGAAAGAGAGCAGCAATCTATTCTCAACTGAAAGTAGACTCGCCCACAGATGCAAAACAAAACATAAAAAGAAATCAAAACCTAGTCGTGGACAAAAATAATTAACCAGCAATTGGAAAATGCCTAAGTAAATTATGGCAAGTATAAACAGTAAGCAGAGTTTATGTGTATATAATACATTGTAAAAGGGAAAGACAATAGTGATTATTCCTGGATGATTAATTTGTGGATTTTTTTTATTCCTTATCTATACTTTTCTGTCAGAGACTACACAAACACAACCATTTTAATGATGGAAAAAGAAAAACAATAAAGCAAACATTTTATCTTACTAGACATTGTTGGTTTTTCCAACTAACCTCTTTACTGCTGTTTAGTTACAATTACTTGTATTCAACCAGCCTGCTACTGTTGAGGTTCCTTTAATTTTTTTACATCAGAAGAAACAAACTGCTGCTATAGCTAAAAATAAATTTGAAATACAAAAAAATTAGAAAAATGCTTAGAAAACGAACCAAAAATGTTTAACTAGACCCATAATACACTAAAATTACTACCCGAAAATATAGTAACTTAGGATATTCATTTTTGACCAAATTATTATTTTAAACAAATTATCCAATTGACAAGTTTGGTTTCAACCAAAATATACTTGGCTGAAATTGGTGCTGACCACAATAACTTTCAAGTCAAGCTGGCACAAGGCAAAGAGTACACTACCAGTATCAGGGGAAAGTATAAAGGTAGAGATTTAAAAAAAAAAAAAAAAAAAAAAACAGGATCAAAAAGTAAGGTTCAATAACAAAGAACAGGCAAGATGGCCGGGGCAAGTTTAGAAGGGAAAGATGCCTGGAGCAATGGCTCAAAGTGGAAGGAAGTCTTTTATCAAGAAGCTATGAAACCCAAACAGCCCAGAGTGCTAGCAAGGGATCAAGTGAATTAAGTTCCATCAGCCTGCTTAGACATTCTCTCTTAGTTGGACAAAGCTGGGATTATCTCTTGGTATGACAGGTGAAAAGCTGCATCTCTATGTACCATAGGCAAAAAACTTAATCTTGTTAAGGTTCAGATTAGGAGACATATTTCCAAAATAATTTATCCACAATCACATTCCCAGTAAATAAGGTTCCAGAGCTAACCACTGTAGGGATGCAAACTCCAGCATTACTATTCTGGCATACAAGGATTCCTCCAGGAGGCAATATCCCATACTATTAGACAAAGCAAAGCAGTCACCACTACAGAAGGTATTATAAAGGAAGGAAAACAGAGGACCGCATTCCTGTTTAGTCACAGCAAAGAAGGTGTGAGAAAGAAATAAATGAATCCATTGTGTTGCTGTTGTTGTTTTGTTTAGTTTTTGGTTAAGAAGCATATAGTACAAAGGCAGACAGACTATTCACAAGTGATGTTGAGGCAACTGAGTAGCCATTTGGAAAAAAATAAAAGTTGGACCTATCCCTCACATCATATACCAAGAAAAACGAACAAAAAATTTAAATCTAAAATAGAAACCATAAAAGCAGTAAAACACCAAAATGAAAACATTCTTTCATAACCCTGAAGTGAAGAGGGTTTTTCTAACTATGAAAACATCCAGAAGTAATAAAAGAGAAGACTGACAAATTCAACTACACTTTTAAAATCTATATAGCAGCTGGAGTGGTGGCTGTATCCCAGCACTCAGGAGGCTGAGGCAGGAGGTTCACTACAAGTTCGAGGCCAGCTTGGGATAAATAGTGATATCAAGGTCATCCTGAACTACACTGCAAGCCTCTGCCTTAAAAAAATAAATAAATAAATAAATAAAAATAAAAAAATTAACTATATAGCAAAACATCGTAAGCAAAATTGAAAGACAAATGACAAACTAAAGGAAAACATGTTGTAACTCCAATTAGAAAGGGTAAATCTCCATGTTAAAAAGGCAGTGTTTAAGCTACCTTCAGTTCCCAAAATAGGCAAAGGGTGTAAGAGCACTTCACAAGAAAGATAAAATATAAATGGCTCTTACAAATATATGGAAAGATGTTCTGACTTATTCAGAAGGGAAACAGAAATTAACACTCTGCTAATATTTTTTACCTACTAGCCTAGAAAAAAACCCAAAAGTTAAATAATGTAATTTGTTGGCAAAAATATGAGTAATTGGGCTTTTGCCTGTATTTCTAATGGGATGTAAATCTTACAATCCTTATGGTGTATCAAAATACAATGATATTTACCCTTTGGATCAGCAATTCTACTTCAAGAGACCTACCCTACAAATATACTTGCACAAGTATGAAATAATCCATACAACAAAAGTATTTAATGCAGCATTGCCTGTAACAGCAAAAGACTGAAATCTTCCCTTATGTCCAACCCTATGGAACTGGCTAAATAAATGATGTTATATTTATACAAATGATGTGCAAAAGATCTACCAGGATACATTATTAAGTGAAACATACCTAGGATTTTTTTCCATAGCTATGTAAAGAACGCTAAGATATACCGGTAAGCAAAAAAAGGCAGAACAATGTATACAAGCTTTCATTTGTATAAAAAAGGAAAGGAAAACAGTTTATATTTGTATTTGCTTGGAAATACATTTTAAAACCATGGAAGGATGATAATTTAGTAAACGGGGGACAGATGAACAAGAAACTGTTCATTTCTAAATGTTTTGTTGTCTAAATCATGAGAATGTACTGCCTTTTCAAAATTTAAGTCTTAGGATATTTAAATATGTGAGATAGATATAATTCAGTCCCTAGTTCATATTCCAGTCTTTGGCACCTCAGTCCATGGGTGACACATAGGCAAGTGACTGTGCAGCTGGAGAGGCCTTATAGTAGCACCCAGAACTGGAAAGCGCACGGCAGACAGTGACAGAGAACACAAGTTCGTGAAAGCATCATAGCAAAAGTGGCATATCAAAGTAAACAGATACACCAGAGATTCATTACTGGGGGTGTTGGGGCCAAAAAGTGGTATAACAAATCCTTTGAACACCTGAATTAGTTCTGAATTCAAATACAGATGTCACAGAGTGTGCAAGCCAGGAGTCCCAGAAGTCTGCAGGGGACTCCTGGCTTGCACACTCTGTGACATCTATGATGGGACAAGGCAGTATGGCAACAGCAGCACAATGATGCACAGGTTTTCTCCACTCCTCTTATACCTAGCTCCTCAGTAAAACTGTCTCAGAAAAAATTAGGCCAGTAAGAATCAAGAAAATAGACTATTTTGAATAAGGATTCTTGAAGATTGGTTTCATTCATCAAATGTTTACAAAGCATCTACTCTATACCAAGAACTGCTGTAAGTGCTCAATAAATTTATCCCAAACAACAATCATCCCAAATACACAGATCTAAGACATTTGAAGCAAACAGACACTATAAAAGACTTGGAGATAATCTCCTCTTAATTTTTTTTTAAATATGAAAAGGTCACTAAACGTTCATTTAACAACTGTAAATGCTAAGGAACTATGGTAAACGGATTTCAAACTGCATCCATTTTATTTTACTGTCCTCAAATATGACTGCCGGATGCGGTAGTGCATGCCTAAAATTCAGCTACTTGGGAAGCTGAAGTAGGATGATTGCAAATTCAAAGTCAGCCTGGGCACATTAGCAAGACCCTATCTCAAAATAAAATTTTGGAGGATATAGCTCAGTTGTAGTGTACTTGCCTAGCATGCAAAAGACCTTGAGTCCAAACTCAAGTACTACAAAAAATAATTTAAAATGGTAATTTAACATGTGAATTTAAAATAATCATTTTCAGAAATTAGAAAAAGGTAATTTATTTCAATATTACTAAATTTAAATAGCAGGAATCTTTAAAATGTAGCTTTCTATTCTCCTAACCACAATTGATAAACCAGGAAAACATAACTGGAAAAAGGAACTAATTCAGAACAGATGTAAGGGAAGAATTTTTCCAGTAGTGAACTATAAACATACGGAATAAATACTGGAAAATGTATTATGGTAAAAAATCAGAATCAGTTACTAATTACATGATCTAAGTAGGAAACCAGATACCTAAATATGTAGTACAGGCATTTAAAAAATAATCCTAAATTAATGGACAAACCATATCTTTACTATCCAAATCTGACTTAGATAATACATAAATTGAAAATCTGTTAAAATGCAGGCACTTTCCATGTCTATAAAGTCAGTTCTTATTTATCCAAAAGATGTATCCAACCACAAACCTAACAAAGTTTGCAAATAAAATTTACTGTACTTCTTCTGAATTATACACAAAAATTTTTTCAACTTAACCACCTTAATACTTCTTATGACCTGCCTTAATATTTCACTTTATCTCCTCACTGAAAGGAAAAGTAATGATTCACAACTCTACTATCACCAGGCCTTTTTCTCTAGAAAAAAAGCAAAAGAGTACAGTTCTACCCTGGTTGCCTGAGAAGAAATGGCTTATGTCTAGTGTAAAATAAGGATCAGAAAGGAACTGAAGAGGAGCAAACAACAGAACTGATTCCAAGAAAGTTTGCTAATCTGTAAGAAGTCAATTTGTGACTGATTCAAATTTAAATAAATGTACAAAGACAAATTCCAAAGCTACATATAAAATGACTCTTGGACTACCCAGGTTTCTGCTCATTTTTACAGACAGGAAAGGGTCATGATTCTGGTCATACAATAACTCTCTCAAGCCACTAACAATCCACTCAATGGCTGAAATAAGTTACCTATGTGGGTCAAAATTGTGTTATAAAATATTACTACTAATACACCATTATTACTAAAACCACGTGTTATATACAAGAGTTAATGAGTCCCCTGATCACTGCAAATAGATACTAACTTAGAATTCTGGCCCCCAAAAAACATCCAACTTTAGAATCTTAAAGAATCAACTTAAGAAAGATCCTTAAAGATCCTTAAATAAACTCAACTATCATTTACATATGATGATATTTCAGTCTCATGAAAGAATAATTTACCCAAAGGCAAACCTGCAGCTTAACTGCAGCAAAACCAGTACCAGGCCTCTGAGAAGCAGCCAAGTCCCCTTTGTGACACACAGCATCTAGCTTTGGGAGACCATGCTGAAGAAACTGCTTTTACATTGAGGCCATTTTTTTTTTTTTTTTTTTTTAGAGCTGGGATGATGGGAAAGAATTATACCAACATATTTGCTAAGAAGTATTTACTTCATCAACTAGCTAAAATGCAGATTATATTTTACGGGCATAAATAATATCCTAAATTTATCACACATAAGTAATGACTTTTCTCTCCCAAATCATTGTGGCCTTCCAGGGTTTTTACCAGTGATTGGGAATAACACGACTAAGACATAAACTATCTTTTTAATCAGACTGCGCACCTGTCCTACTACAGATAACAAAACACTATTTAATAAGATTTAACACACAGACCATTAAGTAATTCTTCCATCCCAGATTTCCACTTTTTTCTAAATTTTCTGTAATACAGAAAGTCTTCCCTGATCTATCATTGCTTTATCTTTGATAAAGTCAAAATTTTAACATTCGCAAGAACACAGGCTTCTAACAAATCATAACCCCAAAACCTTTTAGGAAATACATTTATTTATTCATTTATTTTGGGGACCTGGAATCAAACTAGGGACCTTGTGCTTGCAAGGCAGGCGCTTCTGCTGCTGAGCTATATCCCTGGCCCACAATAACCCCAAAATCTTTTTGCTCTGTTTATCTCTTCATATGCATAGTGCCACACAAATTTATTTAAATACATTTTGGAAAAGATTTGAAATTCAAGGATTTTTACACTAGTTATACACAAATGCCCTAGTTCCCGAATTTCTAAACATTAAAACATTTTTCTAAAAACAGGTGACTATTAACACTTTCTAGCCTTCAGCATTTCTCATCATTGTAAGAAATCAGCATAAGAGAAAGTGCAAATGGGGGAAAGGGATTAGAAAAAAGAGTCAAACCAAAAGTCTACCAGGAAAAAAATTTTTTTAAAATAATGTTACAAATCTGCCTACACAAGCCAAACTGCCATTTCCTTGTATCACTATGAAGCTGTCTGCACTTCTGGCAAGCACTCTTACACGGGATGTTCAATCAGGAATATCAAAAGTTCAGGCAAAGAAAACTAATGCATGACCTCACATGAATCTATTTGTGTCAACAATATTCTAATACATATGTTGCTTATGTTATGACTGCTCTAACCATACTCAAGTTAGATGAGCCAATATTTAATGATGTTTACTATCTATGCTGAATATTACTAGATGTTACAGAAAATTCAAAGATGTGTAAGGCATGCTTTTCAAGATTATAGCTTGACAAGGTTACAGGCTATGGACCTAAACACTCAAAAAAGGCAATAAAGTAAGAACTTTAGGAAGACAATCTGAGTTTACTTCTTCAGCTAGTTTCAGGAAGGGTAAGATTGAACTCATGACCTCATGCTTGCCAGGCAGCAGCTGTGCCGCTAAGCTATATCCCTGGCACGTGGAGGGTAAGATTTCTAAGAAAGAAAGAGAGAATAAAATAGCATAAAAAGGAAAACTACAAGCAAATGTGGGACGTTGAAAAGATGTTCGAAGAAAAATAGGATACGGTTTGACTAGGACAGGGAAATTCTGTGGAAATCTGAGAGGTCTCTAAGCTATATTTTGTAGATAATAGATAATATCTAGCTGCTGAAAACTTCTTAGGCTGAGTGATATAACAACAGTTATATTTTAGGAAGACTAATGATAAAAATTGGTAAGAGAGAAGAGTATACAAGAAGGTCAGATAGAAAATTACTACAATACTCTAGGAGTCTTGAGCCAGGTACATCTCAAGTATATACATGTTAACTATTATTAAATTTTATATATGTGTCTTAAACATAGTATAGAACTTTTGATTACAGAAAACCTTTTGATTACATTTCTTGGTCTTCCCCTTTTATTCTCACATTAGGTAACAACTTCTGGCTTGGAAATTTTATTTCATTTCTTCTCATCCAATCTCTGCATTAATAAGAATAATCATTATTACCTACACACTAGCCAAATTAACAAAATTTTCTGTTATTGCTTAATCGAAAGAATATTTAAAGCGATTTTTAAACCATTTTGTTAAAACAATTGCTTTATATCAAACACAAAAATTTCTCCTAAATTTCATTTTGTTCTCCAAGAGAAAGAATACTTTCTTTCCTGCAGGCAGATTAGGCCTACAAAACCAAAACAAAATGAAAGGTAGTTATCAAGTGAATCAGTAATAGTTATTTCATAGAAAGAGTTTTCAACAGTTTGGCTGCTTCGAGCAACAGGAGAGCAGAAAATGCTTTATTTTGTGTATGAAAACTAGGCCACATTCTAGAAAAAAAATTCCCTCTTCTAGAAAAATGGTCAGAACCAGGAAAGTTCTAAATAAGTCACAGATTAAGAAAGTTTTATTCTATTTGTTTTCCCAAAAGAAGACAACATCAAGTATTAACTTTCACTTTAAAAATACTGTCACCAAAATAATTTACTGAAACAGTCATACTACATGTGCCTTACACAATATTATACCTGATTTCTAGTAAATCACACTTTTGAAAATGCACAGAGTAGATATTAATTTGGAAAAACAGAAGAACTAATTCCATTTAGGTCACTGAAAGAATTACTTGTGTTTAGAGACACAGGAGTGTACAGACGATAGTGTCCCAGTTTGCAAGATAGCCTTGTTTCTACTTCCATATTTTCCATTTGAGTGTTAAAAAGCTGTCACTTATCAGAGACCACTGTAACCTCTGTAATGATCAATCCAGCTTCCTACCAAGAGAAGCAAGGGGAGAGTAATAGAAGTTTGGCTCAGCGGTGTCAAACAGCCGCTAAACCCAAAGGAGTGGTCAAGGAACAGACTGAGGGCCTGACAAGAAGGAAAGAACGTAAAGGAAACCAATGGGTGGGAGAAAGAGGGGGTATACACAGTACTGGACAAAATAGGGGTCCCAAGGACACATTCAAAGGCAAAATGCATTACTTTGAGTTTCTCAGCTAGCAATGCATTTTTTTAAGGTAAACAAGGTTACTAGTTTGAAATTCACTGGAGCCCAATTTACATGCACAAACTTAGTTGCTTTCTAAGTGGTCAAGAACCTTTCATATATTAATAGTCAGAAGACGTAGTTTATTCACTAAATTCAGGCTTCCCAAAAACTGTACCTAATTTTAGGGTCCTACAAAATTATTCCAGTTCTGCATGGGATTTTAAACCCAAGGGGGAATGGGTGGGGTACAGAATACAGATGAAGTTTTTACAGCATGGAAATAAAAAGTATTTTTAAACCTTCTTGAGGGTGAGGAGTTAGGCAAGAAGTAATACGTGGAAACTGTCAAGTGCTTCTCTACACACCCACCCACCAGATACCATCGCAGCCGGCTGGGGGAAGTCTCCCTCTTCTTGCCTGACAGCTTCACTTTCTTTGAGGTCTGGAGCTGGTGATCACACTGTCCCGTCATGGTATTTTCAGTTAACAAAGCAGTTACTCAACAGGGGAAAAAGCCACAAAGGAGCAGAGCAGCTGCTGCTGCACCCGTGATGCAAGTGCAGGATAAGCCCCGGGCCGCCACCGCCGCCTCGGCTCCTCCGTGACGTCCGGGAGGGGTATCCCCGGCTCTCAGGAAGTGGTGGCCGCGGGCAGCTCCGCCCCCACGCGACATGGGCTGGCGGGGCCGCCGGGTGGCAGGACCGCCGGGCCTGCAGAGGGAGGCAGGGCGGGCGGGAATCACCGTCTCCGCACGCAACGCGCGCGCGCATCCCGCGGACCATGCGCCCTACTCCGCATCCCGCGCCGCCACTCGAGACGGACGCTGCGCCTCGCCCTGCCCCCTCGGCTCGGCTTGCGCGCGGGATGGCGACCCGCCCGCGCCCCGTCTCGCCACAGCTCACACCCACTCACCCCGACCCCCGTCGCCGACCCCGACCCAGCTTCGCGGGTCACCAGACCGGGTCGAGCCGAGTCCAAGATGGCGACTCCACCACTCCCGCCCCGCCGTGCTGCAGGCAGGGTCAGGGCGTCCCCCTCACGCGGCGCGCTCGCGCCCGAGGCCCCGCTAAAAATAGCCAAGCGCAACTCTATGTTTGGTTCGGCCGGATCCCGGCGCGGTCGCGCGCGCCCCGCCCCGCCCCGTGCGCCCTGCCCCGCCCCGCCCCGCCCCGCCCCGCGCGGCGTTGAATGGAGGAGGGCGGGGGTGACCGAGGAGAACCTACTCCGCTATCTGCGGCGCGCGCCGGCGGCGGGGCCCGGCCAACCGCCGAATTTAGTAACATCGCCTGCGTCAATCACGCGCCTCGCGTGCGTCAGCGCAGCGCGGCTCCAGGTTCTGCTCCCCCCCTCCAGCCTTTGAATGGATACAATGTAGCAGCGCCCTCCTTCTTTCTGAGACTGGATTGGAACCTGCCGCTGGGTAGAGCCTCGGTTCCTCTCGGCTGGGTCAACTTTTGGCGCATCCTCCCACGATCTTCTCCACACCAGTCTGAAGTGAAAGTGGAGGCGAAGGAAGATATACATGCCATAAAATGGTAGTTTTGTTTTCAAGTTTCTGGTCCTAGCTCCAACTTTCTTAGAATCTGAAACGTGCTGTCCATAAAGGGATCTCTCAACTCTACCACCACCCTCTCACACATACACGCAAAGATTGGGATAGGTCAAAGAAATAAAATGTCGCATCTGTTTGAAGTGGACCGCGTGGGGACCGTGTCTGTCTGCACTGTGTCACTCAAATATTTTCTCCTCAAAACTTCATTCTTGAAAGAGGCTGCTTGTACTCAGCAGCAACCTTTGGAACTAAGAGTCTACCTATGATACATTTTTATTTTGTTTTCAGCAAAAAGACACTTAAAACTCATCATATCCAGGGAAGAAAATGCCCTCCATACAGTCTTCCAGGCTCTCAGCACACTATTTCAAAATAAATGTGCCCCAGGAGACCGGAGAATATCCCCTAGCTAGGCCAAATAAATCCTGATTGATTTTTAAATGTTTCCTTTGAGAAGTTGGAGGGAGCACCTAAAACTTTCCAAAAAAGTGAAAGCACGAGTTGAGAGCTCCATTTCTGACAGTGTGCTGGGGAGGAGGGATGATTTGCAGTAGTCACATTCGCTCAGCTGCTCAACACGTGTGTTTGTTTTATACACATTAAGTAGTTTCTGCTGCAGCATGCGCGTGAATAATGGATGTGCACTTAACGTTGGGTTAGAATGTGTCCAGTTAGGAAGCCCGCGCCTTAAGTGTAAAGAAATAAAATCCCCGTAGCCATCTGCATCCCAGTGCGAAACAAGCACCCAAGATCTGATGGAAAGAGGAGGCGAGTTAGCCTAGGCACAGAGGATCTGAGAGACGTAAACAACTTTAGAACCACTGCCGGAGGGAAGCACAGCTGCACTCAGGGCGTCTTCAGACTGGTGCCCGAACTCCTCCAGCACCGGCTGCCAGGTCACTTGGAGAAGCTGGCTGGCAGAACCAACCCTTTCGGAAGAGCTGTCCTCTCCCCTACCCCCTTGCCCTGGCTCGGTGCCTCGGGGCAGCCTCGGAGGCGCGCCAGCAGTACTCCTCCAACTCTACTCCACCCGAGCCTGACAGCTGGGCGGTCCCGCCTGACCCGCGGGCGGGCCGCTGCACCCTCCGGAAAACGCGCGCCCTGGCGACAGCACCGCAGCTGAGCGGCTGACAGCGCGGGTCGGGCCAGCCCTCGGGACCCGTGCAGGCAGCTGGGCGCTGTTTCCATGGTGCGGCCTTGCGAATGGCCGAGGAACGGGCGCGCGCGCACAAACACATACACACACGCGCGCGCACACACACACACAGACATACACCCTCCCTCGCACACGCGGAACCGGCTGGGCCAGGGGAGGGAGGAGGAGGGTGACGTAGCGTCCCATGGCGTCACATTGACGTCTCGCATTCCAGGCACTCTATGGAGAGGCCGCTAGGGCTCCTGTGGCATAAATGACGTGCCGAGAGAGCGAGCGAACGCGCAGCCGGGAGAGCGGAGTCTCCTGCCTCCCGCCCCCCACCCTTCCAGCTCCTGCTCCTCCTCCGCTGCCCATACACAGACACGCTCACACCCGCTCCCTCACTCGCACACACAGACACACGCGCGCACACACACTCCGCTCTCTCCCGCGCGCTCACACCCCTCTTGCCCTGCGCCTTCGCCGGTGCAGCGCCGCGCCGCAGCCGGACGCCCCTCCTGGGCTCACTCTGCGACTCTGACAGCGCTGGCGGTGGCCTTGGAGGTGGGAGCAGCGGCGGCATCCTCCCCCTTGGTCGCGGCCCGAGCCAGAACGCCGGTGGAACCTCTCGGCGGCGCTCTCTCATGAGTCGGGATCGCAGCATCCCTCACCAGCCGCTCACCGTCTCCGGGAGCCGCTGGGCTTGTACACCGCAGCCCTTCCGGGACAGCAGCTGTGACTACCCCTCAGTGCAGATTTCGGGGCATCTCTCTAGAAACTCGCTCTAAAGACGGAACCGCCACAGCACTCAAGTACGTATGAGATTTACCCAGTTAATAAGGGGACTTGTTAAAAAGTTGGCGCGCTGGGAAGCGTGGCTCCTGAAATTGACAACTTTGAGAGCAGGGGTCCCCCCCACACAGACACACCCGCCTTTCCACTCCGGCTTTGCTCGCTCAGCAGCCATGGGTTCTGATTTAAAACTTTTCCCCTGTAGCGTGCCGGCGGGGACTCTGGAACTGGTGGGAGTCATCTCCCCACCCGAAGAGGCGAAAAACCTCTAACAAAGAGGAGGACCGGGATTTGTGCAATAGCAGCTCCGGCTATGTAATTCAGGGTATTTCGGCTCTAGTTGTCATGGTAATGATGCTCTCGGCGGCGGCAGCGGCGGCGGCGGCGGCAGAGGCAGGGAGTTGCAGCCCGGGTGACGAACGGCAGTAATTTTCCTGCCTTTTAAGCATTATTGAAAATAGTTGCTCTGGTGGATCCAAGTTAATGTACGTAACGGTGGAACAGAGCTGGTTGTCTGGCAGAAAGCTTAGGAGGCAAGAGGCCTGGGCAGCAGTGGCCGGCGTTCGCTGAGGCGCTCGGAGGATATCTGGAAAGAGGGCGTAATTGTAGGAATGTGGCTTATTGTATTGAAATGAGCCTGGGGCTCCAGTAGGCACGTCTGCCTGGCGTCGCTGACTTACCGGTTTACACTTCTCCCTTCGGAGGTAATCGGTTGTAATTGCTGGCTCCCGCGCCCCAACACGCGTGAGGATCGCGTCCCTCTCTTCTGGGTCTTGGCTCGGTGTGGGAAAGGCATGTTTTAATTGTCACTGGCAGAACTCTCAGTTTTCGGAGAAGTTGCTTCGAGTGTATTACTATTATGAAAGCTTTCGGTCGCGAGACCAGAGCGGTCCTGCGAGCTCAGCTTGCAGAGACTTGAGTTCCAAAGGCACTTTCTGGAACCTGTTGGAAGCCTGGGCGGTTCTGAGGGGGACAGCATTGGTCCCTTGATTTCCAAGAACGTTCCTGGAGATTGCTTTTTACTTATGCTCCCGGATTCTCCAGAGGAAGAGCTTTCAAAGAGTTTAGTAACCAGAGATCTCGGGTTGTTATCCCAGGGCCCTGGAGTGCCGGGAGGGAGGTGCCGGGAGGTTCGGTCATTCCATCGCAAATCCAGTCCTGGATCTCTTTTTCCCACAATGGGGAAATAAGGGGAAAGAGAAGCTGCCCAACGCAGAAACTGAGCACAATGAATGAAATTACTTTATGCCAGGTATTTTAGCTTAACAAGATACGCATGCCGTGACTATCAAAGACTTCTCAGGCCACCGCACCCTCCCTACCCGCTTCCTCCCCCCGCAGTCCCCAATCCCCTTCCCTAGGACTAAGCGCTCGCCGAAATTCTCCCCCGAGGTTTACTTCGTCTCCCTCGCTCTTTCTGAGAATCTGAGTCTTTCCCTTTCTGACCGTCTCTCCTCCACCCCTCCTGCCCCCGCCCAACCTCCGCCCCCGCTCTCCCCGGGTTGGAAACTCCGCGGAGGAGCCCCGGTCACAATGGTGCGTTTCACGGTTTCCTCCACACACTGCGCCGCGGGGAGGGGAACACGGGGGTGTTCCTTTCGTCTGCCCACGAGAAAGAAAGGAGCTTTGACAGAGGTAGTTATTGCTTCCTAATTTACAACCCCGAGGTTCTGTGCTACCGGCCCCGGCGGCCGTGAGCAAGAGCGGCAGAACGTGTTTCCAGGCGCTGAAGCTTTGCCTAGGTAACCGGTCGTTTAGGGGGCGGAGAGAGCTGTGGGGCGCTCAGCTGGGCAGTAGGAAGGGCGGTGTGGCTCACTCTGGAGAGCATCGGGCGCTTGAGAGGAACCCCTTCTTTGGGAAGACGCGAGCCCTGTCCGCCCGCGTTCAGGGGCTGGCCCTTAGAGAAAGGCTGTGCTTGAAAGGCCTCCGGGGAGGGGTGGGATCCCCGGCACCCACTGGAGGAGCGGGTGGGAGAGTTGCTGGAGACACCATTGAGGATGCACGGGGACGAGACGCACACGCTACAATCCAGGAAAGATCCTCTGTGTCAAAGCTACAGCAAGCGCGAGCTTTCCGTCGTAGCAGCTCGGTCTGGGGGTGGAAAGGGAGCCCCCATTTCCTGGCCATCGAGGGTGTCCCAGATTTGGGGGTTCTGACCCCTTTCGCTCCTGCAGCTGAGCTCGGGGCGCGGGAGCGGCAGGAGACAAAACTTACAGGATCCTAGCGCCCCGCACACCCGTAGAGATTTTGTGTTTGGTTTGGGGGACCTTGGGGGTTCACTTCCTACTCTTTGAGCTGTGCCCACCCCTAGCAAAGGGGGCGCTACTGGCTGGAGTCTGGGGCCGCCAGATGCTTTCCCCTAGGCCGGCGAAGCTGCGCTTTCAGCTACAAAGTTTCGCTAGACGGTGCGCTGAGGTGTTCGTCCCGGAGCTGCGCTTGGCGCTCTCCGGAATGTGCCCCCTCTGGGCTGCGGGCTAGCCGGGAGCCTGGAAGCCGCCCACCGTCTGGGACACCGCCCGCTGCGTGCAGGGGACCTCCCTCCGCGCTCCCCACTGACCGCGAACGCAGTCCCCTCTTCTGGCTTCCTTCGCTGGCCTCCTTTCCACTGTGCCCTTTTGTTTGCTTGACCCCTGGCCCCCGAAACTCGTGGCTAATAGAAGCGAAGCTCCATTAGCATTTAGAATGAAAAACGAAGACTTTCTTAATTCCTTGGGGCATTCATGCATCCGTTCCGGACCTTGTGCATTTCCTATGCAACGTGTAAAATTTGTATTGAAGGGTTGAGGCAGGCGGAGTTGGAAAATGGCTATTTTCCGCTCGTGCCCACTCAATGACCCCCAAATTCAGACAGAACTAGATCCTCAAATGTTCTTCTTTCTTAGTTTTCCTGAGTTGGTGAGCTCGGGCAAAGAGAACAATTTCTGGATGACGACAGGTTGCAGGGCTTTTAGCCTTGGTTTGTGTGCCACAAAATTGCCTCTATGCTATGGATGTTGACCTTTCCTTAGCTTTCCCCAAGGTAAAATGATGCTTCTTGCCCAGGAATTCCAGGACCATTTAAACACTTTTACTTACCCTTATGATTAACTAGGCTTTCTAGACAACACTCCCCCAGTTAGCCTACCGGTAGGCTCGGTGAGCCATCCTGGTCTCACAGCGATCTCTTTCCTCTCGCCACGTGCTTGCAGAGCCCACTGCGGGAGAGCGCAGCCCGGCGAGCCCGGGCCCTAAGCCTGGACACTCAGCAGAGCCAGGCTGCACCGCCGAAGCTTCGCCTCGCCGGACGTCCCCACCTTCTACACTCTCAGCCTCTGCTGGAGAGACCCCCAGCCCCACCATTCAGCGCGCAAGATACCCTCCAGGTATGTCTGAAACTTTGGCCCCCTTTCCCTTTGGCACTGAGAGAAATGGGTAAGGGAACCACACATCCAGAGGGCCGGGTGGTCAGCTTGCTAGCACAGTTAGTTCTGGCCAGGCATTTCACAGTACAGGTGACTTCCCCAAACGAAGCTCTTCTGTGTATCACACCCTGTTACTAGGAGCGGAAAAGCCAGATTAAATTAAACGTTGCAGTTCTCAGAATTATTTTTCCTAAGCAAATTGCAAATACTGCAATAGATTAGGGTCTTTTGTACATTTTAAATCTTAATTTTTTCCCTTCTTTTATATCCAAGGTATACATTTGTCAATTATGGAATCACTTAGAGCAATAGGGGCATTTCTGTTTTTATAAACCCAGTTTATCATTTGGATGCAGAAATTTAGATGAGTAAAGCTCAAAGGGAAAGGGAAAAACATTTGAGCTGAAAGTCAAGGAGTAAATGTGAGTTTGGCAAAAGAGAGGACAGCAGGTTTGGTTTGTACCACCTCTTTACAAATTTGTTAAAGGGATACTAGGTGCCAGGCCTGTGTAGGCACCAGAGATATGCAGATAAGTAGAACAGAGTCTCAGCAAGCTCATCTTCCAGCTGGAAACTTCAGAAAGCCACAGAGAAGAACAATAGGTAGGGAAGGAAAGCAAAGAATGACAAAAAAGACTAGGAGAAATCCTAGAGGTGCTGAAGGAGAACTGATGAAAGACCAGGTAATATTCTTGCTTGTGAATGATTAGCCTTTCACTTCATCCCAACAACTGAACAGACACCAAGATCCTTTAGTTTCAAACTAGTAAGTGTGCTTTTAAAGCCCTGCTTAAAGACAAAAAAAAAAAAAAATTAAAAGGCTTGAACTGGCCCCTCCTCATCACTGCTTCTTCCAACAGGCCCTCATCACCTTTTTTCAAGTCAAGATTTCATCCCATACACGCATGACTCAATCAGAGTTGGAAATGTGGGTAAGAGAAAGATGTCAAAGGAAATCCAAAGTACTCACCAAAGTACTCACGTTTCTATTAGTCACACCTTTTACATGGTAGACTCCAAACAGACATTAAGCACCTGGTTTTCCTTTGGCTCAGAAAAACCAACCACTAGAAAATGCCCATTTTACCACTTCTATTTAACCATAAAGAAGGAAAATAATTAGATAAATCATCCACTAGAGCCAATAATTCTCAAGACCTCACCCAGTTTAACTTCTCTGAACAATAGTAAGGACTTTGGATACCAGTCACTTTGGAGGCTCAAAATAGTCAAACTGGCAGATACACCCAATTATTCAGAAACTGCTTTCTTTCTTTCTAGGGACCTTAGTCCTCTGTCATAAGAAAATATCTCAACTAACTTGCCTATTTAATGATAAATGTTGATTGTTACCACAGAACAACCACTGACATATCTTATTAGTCAGAATTGGTAAATATATTTTTGTATATATGTATGTGTATATATGCACACACACTGTATAGCATAGAACAGGTTTGGTGGGTGTTGTTTTTTTTTTTTTTTTTTTTTTTTTTCAGCTGCTGATCTTTTTCTTCGCAGATGGTGCAAACTCCCCCAGTCCATTTCCTGGGCCTATGTTCCCACCTCTCCACCTAGCTGGCTGAAGTCATCAGCAGGGGTCCAGTTTGTGCAGGCTGCTAGTCCTGTTTGGAGGAGGGAGGAGGGGGTGGGAAAAAGCAACTACAATTTGTGTGGGCAGCTTCAGTTGGCACTGGTAAAATGTTAGAATGTCACTGTCTTTCTTGGCCAGTAAGTCCCACACAGTATATCTTTTCAACTAACTCATAGGTTTACAAATCAATGTGTGTAGCTTAGGGGACCAATGATCTCTTTCTCCCAAAATTACTAAACTAAGCATTCACAGGCTTTTCCTTTATCCTCCCAGCTTGTGGCTTAGGAGGCCACTCCAATTACTTTATTGCACTCAAAGTCACTTTTAAAAAACATCTCCGGATTTATGAGGGAAGACATCAAGTTCTCAGATCTGTTGGAGAACAGAGTAAAAGAGAGAAGATGGGTATTGGAATCTCTTTTGTTTGTCAGGGATTCAGCTGTCTTCCCAAGGAGGAAAAAGTAAGCGTGGGGCGTTTAAGTCTGTGCTACCAGAAGGAGAAAAGGATGTCATTTCCTGTGTTTCCCAGATTAGAGAGCAGTGAATCCAGCGTTGCCTATTAGCTAGGGAAACTGTTGACTTGCTTCTGAGAGACCTTTCTCTCTGGCCCTGCAGATATGCCCTGCGTGCAAGCCCAGTATAGCCCTTCGCCTCCAGGGTCCAGTTATGCTGCACAGACCTATGGCTCAGAATACAGCACAGAGATCATGAATCCCGACTACACCAAATTGACCATGGATCTCGGCAGCACAGAGATCACGGCCACGGCCACGACGTCCCTGCCCAGCTTCAGTACCTTCATGGAGGGCTACTCCAGCAGCTATGAAATCAAGCCCTCTTGCGTGTACCAAATGCAGCCTTCTGGGCCACGGCCTTTGATCAAGATGGAGGAGGGCCGCGCACCTGGCTACCACCATCACCACCACCACCACCACCACCATCACCACCATCATCAGCAACAGCAGCCATCCATCCCAACCCCCTCTGGCCCTGAGGACGAGGTCCTGCCCAGCACGTCCATGTACTTCAAGCAGTCTCCGCCGTCCACTCCCACCACGCCCGGCTTCCCCTCGCAGGCGGGGGCGCTGTGGGACGACGCGCTGACCTCCTCGGCGCCGGGCTGCATCGCGCCCGGCCCGCTGCTGGACCCGCCCATGAAGACGGTGCCCACGGTGGCAGGCACGCGCTTCCCACTCTTCCACTTCAAACCTTCGCCGCCGCACCCGCCTGCACCCAGCCCCGCTAGCGGCGGCCACCACCTCAGTTATGACCCGACGGCCGCCGCCGCGCTCAGCCTGCCCCTGGGAGCCGCGGCCGCTGCGGGCAGCCAGACTGGCGCGCTCGAGGGCCACCCCTACGGTCTGCCGCTGGCTAAGCGGGCAGCCGCACTGGCTTTCCCGCCGCTCGGTCTCACGGCGTCCCCTACCGCGTCCAGCCTGCTGGGCGAGAGCCCCAGCCTGCCGTCCCCGCCCAACAGGAGCTCCTCTTCAGGAGAGGGCACGTGCGCTGTGTGCGGAGACAACGCCGCCTGCCAGCACTATGGGGTGCGCACCTGTGAGGGCTGCAAGGGCTTCTTCAAGGTGAGCACCCGCCTCCTCCTGCGCCTCCCCCTCCCCCTCTCCCAGGCCAGTCTTCCCTGCAGCCACTGGTGTAGGAGTAGCCATTGTGTTTTCTGGTTTGAGTCCTGTAATCAGTAAGCTCTGCGTACCTGTTGCCTTTCTTAGTACCTTCAGATGCATTTTCTCAGGGCTTTTTAACTTCAGGTCAACGTACAAGAAAGCCACCCAGATGGATCTGAGGGGTCTGCGAATCTGCTGGCCTGACATTGCCTTATGAGCATTTTTTTCTGAAAAGAGCTTTCAGCAGATTGTCAAAAGGATCTGTGACTTCAACTGTGCTAAAAACTCATTGCATTCCTTTCAGTCCATTCAATATCCGAGGGAAGGGTCTGCATGGCAGGCCCTGGACTTTTGTGTCTCACTTAGACTTCACAGTAAGAGCTAGGACTCTAGACTCAGAAAGGCCTGATGCGGAATTCTGGCCCCTCACTATTTTTATCAACAGTATCTTGAAGGTAGATAATAATTATGCTTAGATCAGGATATGGCAGTTCAAAGAGGCAATTCACCTGTCTCAGGACAAACATTCAGGGAGCAAAATGGAGGCAAAATTATAACTCATGTTTGTGTGACCCCAAATGAATGCCCTTTCATGTTTATGTCGGAGCACATTAGACAGTGGAATTGCCCACATGCAGTTTGGGGCAGCTGCACCATTGAAGATAGAAGTTAGAGTCCCACCAATTCACTGTATCTTGTAGAAACCCTTCCGTACCTCTGTACCATATACAGTACCAGGTTTCACCACTGTTTATTCTCTCACAGACCACAAGAATTTTACAGTGGAAGGGTCTGAGCCTCCCTACACTTCCAGGAAGCTCAACTCTAGAGAGGCAAACCCTTGGACGGGTTTTGCACGGAGATTTAGCTGCTTGTGGGCATATGGGATGGATCCAGCTGGCCTCTTGACTCCAGAATTCCATGCTTTTTCCACCATTAGAGGGGTTGGGGGAGTGGGCAGGAAGGAAGACCTAGTACTTTTCCTGCTCTGCCTTCTGTCACTGAGTCCTTCAGACACTTCCATGCCACTGTCCTCTCTCGTCACCCCTCTGACCATTATTTCAGCTCTACACAAGTCACTGCCTAGTTTCCAGTGCTGGACAGGCCAGAGGAAGAAAGGAAATGAGATGCTGATTGGGTAATTAGGATTTGGGAGGCAAGTAGGATGTATCTGGGAGCACAGTAATATTGAGTACAGAAGACTCAGATGGGAGCCTTGAGCATGATACTTCAGTCTCTCAGCCTGTGTTTCCCTATCAGGGAATAAAACTCAGAAAATGGCTGTAGTGAATGAGATTCAAATTTACACAAAAGCACTTTATAATCATTAAAAGACCATGAAATAAATTTATTATACTACAAAGTATTTGTAAAATATACAAAGTATTTGTAAAAATGTATGTTTGTAGGTGGGTATACATACCAATAACCAACAGTCATTTTTTTAATATGAGGAGGATAGTCTTGTCACTAATTAAATTTTGTAGATAAATGGTAAAATGCTAGGGGAAAGACTTTGTAACATATTAAATGCCCTACACATCTGCACAAATATGAAGTTTTAAATGCAGACTCTTCCCTCTTTTTTGCCATTAAGGTTGGTCTTTTTTTCCCCCTCTATCTTAGCTACTCAAGTTTTACTGGGGCTACTTTCAAGTAACTGCATTCCTTTAGCAGTTTTGATTTTCACAGTATTTCATTGGAAATACTAAAGGGCAGTGGAACAGAAAGCAGAAAGGGAGAAAAGAAAGAAAAACAGTTAAGAGAGTATGAACAATCTGCAAATAATATCACCCTTAAATAATTAAGAGTTGACCAAACTCTGAAAATGATTATTTGTTATGAATCTAAAGATCTCCATTAAGTGTTTCCCAACAGCTTCCCTTTTTTGCAGCAATCCCTTGAAAAAAATCTATACTTGAATGGGGGTGGGGCAGGATGGGGAGAACCACCCCATAGATCTGTTAATTAAGGGAACAGGAGCAGGTTTTACCCAGTGGCTTTCTACCATTAAATTGAATTCTTTAAAAATGTGACATGAAGTGCAGTTAATGATGAGAATTCAGTGATTGAACCATAACGATCTCTCCCTGTCCTTCAACTGTGCAGGCACACACAAATGTGGGGAAGGTTTCTGGTTATTGGGAAAATGTACACCTGAAGCAAAATGCCACCAGCACTTAAATTGGCATATTGTCTTGAGGATAATGCCAAGAAGTAGACTGTTAGAAATTACTGCATGTTCAATGAAAGAGAGCTTCATTTGGGAAACACAAGTTTCCTGTCCTTACAGACTCTGAGAATTTAAATGCTGAAACTCAGAAGTATGTTAGTGTCTTAGAATTTTGCATTTCAAACTGGATAGGTATGTCTTAGACTTGAAACAGGTTGGCATTGTTAAATTTTTAAAATTATGTGACGCCAGTTTAGAAACTATACCCTAAGATGAAATTAAAAGGTGACAAGGTGAAAACTGAAACATGGAAGTTGAGAACCACTGAAAATAACAAGGTTGAAAGTAAACCTAGAATTTTGGATACAAAATACACAAACCCCAAGTTATTTGGGTGTTTTTCTTTTACATGCAGCCCAGACTTCCCAAATAAATGCCAACTTTCTTCTCTATTTAGAGTTGCATACATCCAGATAATTTCTGAACAATTTCATTGTAAGTGGTAAAAATACATCCATTTGCACAAATGTTTTCAATTACGAAAAACAAGCATTCTTTTACATTTGGAGCACAAAGTATGTTTAATTATTTTCCCATGTGTCATTTAAAAAATTCTATGTAATTCTGAAAAATATGATGTTATTTTTGTATCCAAGCTCAAGTTTCTATGATGTGCCTTTTGCAATATGGCTATTTTGTCTATGTCAATAGTCATTTATGAAATAACCTGTTAATGGGAGTTTTCACTGAAAATATATGACTTTCATATTTCTTTCTCTCATTCCTGTTTGTCTTTGGGGGGTTTTGTTTTTTTCCTAGATGTAATAATGATTTTTTAGTTCAGTTTTAAGATTTTGCTTTCAAAAATCAGAAATGGCTAATGTATTATATATTCTTCAAAGATAAAATAAACCACAAAGAACAATTTAATTTCTTTATAAATTACAATATTATTTCCTATATGTTTTAACAAAACAAATCCTGATTTTGCTTTTTATGATTTCATCTCTATTGAGTAACAAAGCCAGTAACTGTGATATTTGACTTACAATAGTGATAGCATACCAAGTACATCCCAGATAATTTTGATTTTATTTTAATAAGGTCAGCAATAATCAGGGGAGTGGAACAAGTAGAAAATTATTCCCAAAGGGATATTAAAAGTGGAGGTAATCTAATCCTCCAAGGTATGATATGTTGACCTGGTAATTTCAGATATGATTTTATCATTCAGAGTTGGGTGCCTCCTGAGACTTGCTTCAGAACAATCCGAGATGATTTTCATTGTCAGCAGCTAACACTAATAAAATTGTTTTTCCTGCAGGCTAGCGTGTTAGGAAATTAAATTTATCTAATTATACGAATTGCACTGTCGCTTTTCACATTGTAATTAAAATACATCTTGTCAGGTCCTACCTCTTTCCAGAAACTATTAGTTGACTATCTCTGTATTGTATTTTTCTCAGAGAACAGTGCAGAAAAATGCAAAATATGTTTGCCTGGCAAATAAAAACTGCCCAGTAGACAAGAGACGTCGAAACCGATGTCAGTACTGTCGATTTCAGAAGTGTCTCAGTGTCGGGATGGTTAAAGAAGGTATGGATATGGTGCTTTTCATCCAGTTTGCTGTTCTCAGACATCACTGAAATTATGTTAACATTTATGTAAGGATGGTGAATTTTCCTAGTTACTCTTTCATTCCAACATTTTGTTTGTATGGAATATATTTACATTTAAAAATACCTGCAGACTACTTATTCTGATTTCTCAAAATCAATAACGAACTTGTGTGCATGCATATGTGTTCTATTTAAGATGGAAAATTTCAAGGCTAATTCATTACCAACTGTAAGAATGGAGTATCTTTTTCAGTGCTTGCCTTGAAAAATGATTTCTCATGAAATCATTGAGTATTATTCCAAACTTATTGCCACTTTAAGTGGTTGTTTTTATTAATGATTGCCCAATTATATATTTTGATTCCTTTTTGATATGTATGCTTTTTCATAACATAGTATTTACACATTGTTTTCTTTCTCTCTCTGTATCAGTTGTACGTACAGATAGTCTAAAAGGGAGGAGAGGTCGGCTGCCTTCCAAACCAAAGAGCCCATTACATCAGGAACCTTCTCAGCCCTCTCCACCTTCTCCTCCGATCTGTATGATGAATGCCCTTGTTCGAGCTTTAACAGACTCAACACCCCGAGATCTTGATTATTCCAGAGTAAGTGTTACATGTTCCACTTTTGACTGAATTATCAGCATATCTATCTATGATACTCCATAGTAATAAGAGCTGATTGAATGGCTTTGGGCCTGGCACTGTGGTTATCAGTTTTCATACCTTTTATATGTTTCTCATTTCATTTAACAATTCAGTGCATCCATTGTACCAAATAATGTTTGCCTTATTGGATCTCTAAATGCCTTAACAAATGATCCTGACAGTACTGCACCTGTTGTACTCATTGTTGCAGGATTCCTGGTGGTGTGCCCATGAAAATCTGTACAGGTGAACTACAATTTGCAGATAGATTCCTTTCATGGTCTGTGCAAAGTGACTACTGCTTTTTTTCATATTGTGATCAAACTATGTGTCTGAGCCTCAAGTTATCCTCAATTTATCCATTCCATTGGAATTGGTTAACCTGTGGTTTAGTGAGAAGGATAAGACCATTGATGGTTAGGAAGCTCTGGCTTTGACTATAGGAAGTATGAGGAGGACTGGGATGGAACTCTGCCTCTGCCTTGTTGCTTCCTGCCTGTGTCACCTGGTTCCTGCTCTTGGCTTTCTCTTCCCTCCAGAAGAGATGATTATAATATTTAACCCCAGAGAGGTGTATTGAGCATCAGTCACACAGAATAATGGAAACATTTTGTAAACCATAACATTACCAGTGTTGTTATTTAAGTCAACCAAAACTTACCAACATTTTTTATTTCCTAGGGATGTAGTAAAATCTTACCAGTATGAGTTCTATGGATTGCCTTCAAATTTGGATAATACAGATAAGCGTTATGGAACAGAATTTTCTGAGAAAATGTATAGATGTTACTGTAGAGTCTTTAAATAAAAAGATTTAGAGAAGAAAACTTCTAGTAAAACAGGACCTGACTGAAAAAGGAAGGAAAGAAAAAAATATCATAGGTACTAAATAATTTCTATATGCTACACATAGTAGTTTCATTTGATCCTTTAAATAGTCATGAGCTCTAGGGGTTATTATCTCCACTGGAAGACAAGAAAATTTAGAAACATAGGTAAAGAGAGACCAGTGCAGGGGTCCCCAGTTGGTTGATCTGACTAGCAGCTACTATTAGATTGCCTTCCCCAGGTCTAGTCAACATTTCAGGCATCTGGTTGAACGTCTGGCAAAGAGTGTAAGTGTGTCTTTGCTATTGCCCTCCTTTTTGGTTGCTGTGTTGACAGAAATGATTGGTTACCTGCTGTGATCTTTTTTCTCTCATCCCCACCCTCATTAAATTGTGAAGCATCCTCTCTGCACCTGATCATAAGACTTCATATAAGAAGCATAGTAGATTCTTAGCACCAAATGTTGAGGACTCTTGTTCTGATTACAAGTAGCATCTCTTGACTAAAATCAAGTCTTGAATAATAGTATTACAGAATAATGCAGTGGTTAAGGGTGTGGGCTTTAGAACTACACAGGCCTTGATGAAAATCCCGACACCATCATTTACAAGCTGAATGAACCTTACCAGCAACTAATTAATGCCTCAGTTTCCTCATCTGTGTTATGGGGTAATAATATGTGCTTCTTACAGTTGTTTTGTGAAGATTAATATGATGTTATGTGTCAAGGCTTTAGTACAGTACTCTGTACTGTTTCCTTAACCAAACTTTCTTACTCTACCCACATGTTGAATGTACTAATGAATATGAACATTACACATATCAGGTACCATTCAGCAGTGCCATTAAGGTAAGCATTATGATCTCCTTTGCACAGATAAGGAAATTAAAACTAGGAGAAACTAACAGGCTGACTTGTCCAAGGTCACATAGCTAACACACATCTGAGATAAGATTAGGAGCCAACTATATTGGACCCAAAATCTATGCTTCTCAATACCAAGTTTTGTTGCCTTGCTAATTTCAGTGAAAGTGGGTGCTAGATAAATATTTGGGGATGACAACTTCTTCCTGAAGCACTCTAGCCTCTCCCTATGTAATCTGTCTCCCTTAATGAAGCTTCTAGGCACTGCTTTGGCTATGGCTTCAGCCCACTATCCAATACTGTTCTAGACTATTTGACATCACTATTGATGCCACATCCAGAGAAGGTAGGCCCCCAAAGTGATATTTTGGCCCCAAATTACCCAATTATCAGTCCACATGGCCTAATTACTCATTCAGTGGCAAACCCTCCCTAACCCTCTGAGCTGTCCCACTTGGGAACTGTATCCATGCTGAAAAATCAATCTAGTGTGTTTGCTTGCTTCTGCACCATTCAGTCTGTTAGTCTAGAGTCATCATCCTCATCAACAAACATTTATCCAATTTAATTGTTAGCTTTGTCCAAAATAGCAGATTGACCATGTCAGAGTCTGGGTCACACTGATAATACCTGTGAGGTGTGGCTCAATTTGGTAAAGCATATTTATTTTAATTGCATTGTTCTGGAATCAGGTTGAACCTCTTAACTTGGGTTCTCCTGCTTTTAGATAGCTTTTCAAAATTATCAAAAATTGGACCAAAATCAACTAAATAAAAAGGGTTTTTAAAAAATACAGTGAGTTTTCATCAAAAACTTGGATGAAGGCATAGGAGCATGCTGATCACATTTGCAGATGACAGAAAGCTGGGAGGGATCGCTAATATGATGGATGTCAGTATCAACATTCAGAGTGATCTCGACAGGTTGGAACAGGAAGGGCTGCAGCCATCACGAAGAAAGTTAACAAAAATAAATGTGAAGCTCAGCTTTTGGAATTATATAAAAAATGGGAGAGCCTTGGCTTGTCAGTGGTTTATGTTAAGAAGACGCTCCAGAGTTTGTTCTATAGACACTCAATATAAACCAACAAAATCTGTATCTGGTGAAAGTAAGGGATGCCGAATTACCTGCTGCAGTGCTAGAACTGCTAGAGACCATGACCAAATTTAGAGTGGTCCCGTTAGCTCTGTCCCATCAGATCATACTTGAAGGATTGAGTCCAGTTCTAAGCTGGGATTTAAGAAGCATGTGGATATGTTGTTTCTGCAAACTTGTAAGGAATGATCAGAGGAAATGGAAATACAAATACAAGATAGGAGAAGATTTGGTGGAATTAGGTGACTCTTTTGCCCTGTGACAGAAAAAAAAAAGACCGTCACTCCTGCTGGCAGATGTAGAGGGAGAAGGAGAGGGACAGACAAGCTCTCCTGGCCATATGAGCAGCTGTCAAAGTGTGAGATCAGCAACACGAGAAGTAATCAAGGAGAACATGTAACAGGATTCCTCACAGGGGGGAAGGTTATTCTGGATGACATTAAGTCCTTTCCAACTTAAGATTTTATGATTCTGATGTTTACTTTATTGTCCTTACATGCAAGTATTTGTATATACATACATATACAAGACTACGTATGGTTAAGTAACTTGGTATTTACCAATATTGAACTTGCTTTGTTCTCAAACCATTAGTAGTAAAACAAGAATTTATTGAGTGCCTACTTTGAGCCAGTCATTACCACATATTTCTTATATAATTTCACTTAGTGCCCCAGCTGTGTGTGGCATAATTCATCGTTTCAGTCATTTTTAAGACTGTCATTTGTTGAACTTAAACTTTCATTATATCTTCCCCTTAATATTTTATATTTACAAATTCATGGAACTGGAGGTGACTCTGAGATCATCTGATCCAACCCTTATAACTTCAAGACAAGTAAAATAAGGGTTAAAGGGGTTACTTTGCTTGGCAAACATCAGTGGCAGAGCTAGGATGAGATCCAAGTCATATCATTCAAGGTAGTGTTTCTATTTCATCATACTGTCACTGTTATTTAATGGCAATTAATTAGATTTTTTAAAAATAGAAACTTTATTAAATTTTTCTAAAATTATAATAATAGTAAAATATATCCACTTGTTTTTTAAAAGGCAAACCATTTAGATGTGGATACAATGAAAAACAGCTTTTCTTCTTTTATACCTGCCTCATTCCACTCCTCAATAGTAACTAATGTGAACATTTTAGTATGTATCTATAATTTACTACATTTTAAATTGGCTTTGTCAAGTTTGACTCTGAGAGTCAATTTGATCAATACAACTTTTTAAAGGTACTATCTTCCCTCAATGAATCAGGTCAATAAAGAAAAGAGGTTTTTTTTGCCAGCTTTGTATGTTTTAATCATCATGTATCAACATATATGCCTTTAAGGTAGGAAGTGAGCAGTTTTCTCCCTGTTAGTGGGAAAGGGAAAGGTTTATTCCAAGTCAGAGAGAGAATGAATGTTTCAAAAGGCCAGAAGAGAGCTCCTGAGCTTTATGACGCATTCCTGGCTCTGAGACCTTCGCTTCTCCTTTGGGCCAAACTTCTCTCCCTCATAAGTGAGCTCAGATCATTGTACATCAGTGCAGTCAAAACATGTCACATTTGATTTGTTTCTCCTCGAAAGGCTGCTATTCTCTGCCCCACAGTTGCTTTTAATTTAGCAGTACAAGTATATATAGACACTGAGCTTGGCTTCAGTGCCTGCATAATTACTTATGAGGAAATATACTTAATGCCCTCATTAGTTGGTCACTCCAAGTATTTTTGAGCACACTAGCATGTTTTCTGGTAATCAGTGCCATTTAATGCAGACACAGATTACAAATACAAGAGATACTGCTCAGATAAAACCAGGCACCAGCAAATGGCATTTAAATGTTAACAAGATAGCCTATAAGCAACCATGTGCCTAACATGTGTTAGACCTAGGGAGTAAGCAGCATGAAGACTGCCAGAAGCTTCTCAGAAGGCAGTCTCAAACTGCCACCAGTTAATTGACTAGATGATTTCAGGCTGGTTTCCATCCCTTTGCAGACCTGTATGCTTACCTGAATAGTGTAGAGTTTGGACCAACTGCATTCCTGTGATCTTTTCTAGCCTTGTCATTCCCTGACCCTCCAGCCCTTATCCCTGCTACAGCTCCCCTAAGAGTACAACTTAGCATTTGCCTGAGCTGGAACCCAGTCGACCTCTACCAGAAAGAGCTGTGGTGTTTGCTTTAAAATGCAGATTGCCAGGCCATGTTCAGACCTCCTGAATCAGAGTTGAAGAAAAAAGGAAGCAGGCAAGCATCTGTGTTTTAACAAGTGCCTTGGATGATTCTTTGGCACACTAAGGTTTGAGAGCCACCAATATAGGTTAATAATGACAACTTAATTTTATCTTGAATTTCCCAGTTTTTGTTGAAATTGAGAAAGGACAATCAACAGAGATACACATTTTCCGGAAAGCAATGAAATTCATTTAACAAATACCTACTAAATGCCTGTTGGGTGTCAGACACTGTTCTAGAGCAGTGCACACAGATTGTTGGACTTGACAAAGCCCATGCTCTCATGGAACTTACACTCCAGTGAAAGAGAAAAAAGGAAGATACATAACAGCAGTGATGTCATTGGTGGGAAGAGGAGAATTTTTTGGTTTCTTGTTTTTTGGGGGGAGGTACAGGCAACTAGGTCAGAAAAAAAGAAATTTGGGGAAAATATATTTATGGCCACTTTTGTTTGCACTGACAGTTTTTAAATGACATTTTTTATTTTTTAAATGTCATTCTTTAAAAATGTAACAACCCAAGAATATGTATACGTAATTTGACAATAGAATGATCAGATCTAAAAATTTTAGAGCTATAAAGACCTAGGGAAAAGTAACATACTCAAGGGTGAAAAACTTCTCCTTAGACTATTTTACATATTTAGTCAGGGCTGAAAATGAGACAAATATTCAATTCCATTTTTCTCTTGAAGCACCACATCACTAATTTTGTAGCACTGGTGTTCACTATTCAAACAATTTATTTTAGGAGTAAGCTGTTGCTGAAGTCTGAGTTTTAGCAGGCTGTGTTACTATCCTGCTGGACTCATTTTAGTTAAAATAATATCTATTGCTATTGTTTGCAGCTCCAGATTCTTATTTCAGGTGCTTTGGAGAAATCTCAATTAAGGAATGGTTGTCACTGATTATAACTCTGTGTCTTTGACTACTGCTAAATGCACGGTCTGGTGGATCAAGAATTCATATAGATTGGAATGAAAAATTAGCATAAGCAGGATAAAAGTCCATTTTTAAAAATCTGTTTATATTTGGTTTGTGTTGAATTGGCATAATCAATAAACAAATACTTCTAGATTTTCTTTGATGAATCCAAATCTATCTCACCCAGAACAACAGGCTATTGAGAAGCAGAGAAGCAGAAGTAGGGGCCCAGTTCTTTCAATTCCAGGTCTAAACTAGTAGGCAAAGCAGGGAATGCAGGATGTTTTGTTTTATTTCTTTAAATTTTATGTGTAATAGAGAAAATGGTTTTCCTGTTCTCCCAGCATTGGATGCTGACCCTTCAGTCACCCCCAGGTTACTGGTGAATCAGGCTGAATCCAGTTTGGCTCCAAAATTCTGGGACTTGGGCCAGAATCACTGCAGGTGAAACCCAGAGGGTCTGGCTGAAGTCTGCTGGGCCAGGCCTGCTGGCTTTCCTCCTTGGTGAGCTCCATCAGAGAAATATATACACACAGAGTAGGCAGGGACTGCTCTTCCCCGAGTGCAGGAGCATGAAATGTGAGCCCAGCAGGAGCAGAAGCCTGCAGAGAATGCTAGGTGAAAGCTATGCGCTCTGGTGGGTTCTGAACAAATACTGAGAGCAGAACAATGGTTGAGGTTTGAGCCATGTTCCAGGGCAGTCAGTGCAGAAGGATGCTGTTAAATCCCACTCTCCGAGGAAAGTTTATCTTTTTCTTCATTTAACCCGCTATTTAAAAACAAAATAATGATGAATGAGTGTCAAACTTTAGGCAATGACATCATACCTGGTATGATCTAGCAGTATTTGGAACCTTTTATTGCAAGAGGCAGAAGAAATCTGAAGAATCAGCAAAGCCAGTCAATTTCTGTTTGAGACAAAGGGACTCAGAGATTAAGTAATTTGTTTATAGCTGCACAGTAGCTCAGTGCCAGGGACCTTACAGTCACTCCTGTTGCCCAGTCCAATGTACTTTACGTCATATTACCATTTACTAGGAAATTTCACGTGTAATTCTGCCAGCTTTTAAGAGGCAGCATTTACCTAACCTCAAAGAACATTATGAAATCATATGAATGAAACAGAGGAACATTAAAAAAAATTAAATTCTTTTTTCTCTACTTGTCTCCAGTTAAGGGTGCATACACTGAAAGGAGGTGATGGGAAGTATCTCTGACACAGGGTCATGCAGCATTCTTGACTGTCCTTGGGAAGAGGGTCTGGTCTGCCTCCTTCCCCTGGACTTTACTCACAGGTCTACAGCATTCTACAATGTCCAGAACTTCATAGAATGCCAGGTATTTTGCAGGATTGTTGGGAACAGAGGAGCCAGGGCTCTAAACTGACTCAGTGCTATAGAAAATCAGGATGAAAATTAGGAAACTCCTACTTCAACCCATTCCTCTATTCAGTAAATACATAAGCTAAGGAATGGTGACAGACCCAACTATACAAACTGGTAGTATCACTGTCATCATTTGTTAAACTTGTTCTACCTGTCTGATCTTTCTCATGTCATATCGTATTTAACCATAACAACAAATATTTGAAGAAAGTATTATTATTCCCATCCTATGAAGGAGAAAATTAGGGCTCAGAAATATGAAATAATACCATAAAATTAATTTACAAATCAAGGACCAGGACAAAACAGGAGTTAAACTACTTGGGCTCCCTACTTGATGTTTCTTTAGTTATGTCTTGCTGCTTGTTGGAAAAACACAAAGAAAACAAGATACAATTAAGTGTTTAGTGCCTCATTTCCTCATACCTAGTGGTTCTGCAGTAAATACCTCAGTTCTGCTTATTGGCTGTTTCTCCTGCAATTAGGTTTGGGCATTGTGGCAAACCTAGGCAATTCTTTCATTGAAAACAATGTTCAGCAAGCATTTTGTCCATTATGTGCCAGTTGCTGTGCTGTTGACAGAAACATGGGACCAGTGAATACAGATCTTGAGAGTTCCAAGTAGAGTAAAACAGAATGGTTTTTAAAGATCCCAAAAAACATCCCACCAGGCTTCCTGCTAGCATATTAATAGCCAGGATGTGCAGGACTTGAAATCCCATGACCAGTTAGTTCCTGATTTATCACTGTTGATTTCTAACTTGGAAATTTTCTTGGTCTCTCTGAGCCTCAGTTTCTTCATCTGTAAAATACTGGTTAAAATCTCTGTCCCATGAAAAGGAATTAAGAGACACAACACACATTCACACTTAGCTATGCTAGTATAAGGGTAATGATGTGTACATTTATGTGTGTTTTGTATATCTCTTAAATCTCTGTGCTACTCATTGTCCCTTGAATATTACCTTGCCACATCAAGCTTCCTGTCTAAAGCAGAAAATTTTTTTTCTTCAGTGGTTTAAGCAAACTTATGCTTCTACCAAAATATCCAAAAGCTGGGTAGAGATACAAAAACTTATCCCTGCCTCTCCCTCCCTCCTTCCTTTCCTTCCTCTTCCCTCCTTCCTTCCATTCTTCAATCTTTCTTTCCTTTCTTCCTTCCTGCTTTTCTTTTCTCTCTTCCTCTTTCTTTCTTTCTTCTTTTCTTTCTTTCTCTCTTTCTTCCTTCCTCCCTCCCTCTCCTCTCTTTCTTTCTTAATCAGTGCCGTCCAGTAGATTTTCAACAGTGTTGGAAATGTCTAGCCCACATTTGCTGTTAGCACTTGAATTAGGCTAATGCGATGTGGAACTGACTTTTGAATTTTATTTAAATTTCGGTGATAAGAGTATGCCTAGGTCCCAAATCTAATATCACACAGCTGCTTGGGCTCTTCCGAGAAGACAACCCACTCTCACCCTCTAGTTTGTTTTGCCTCACAGAAATCCATCACAGCAAGCAAAACACATTCATTTCTCATACTAGTTAATTCTGTCATTCTCAAAGTTCGGTGTACAGGACAGTCACCTGGAGGTCTTGATCAAATAGTCTGCCAAGCCCATTTCTAGAGTTCGTGGGGTGGAACCTGTGATCTTGATTTCTAGCACATTCCTAGGTATCCCTCATACTGCTGTTACAGAAAACGTCTTTTTGAGAACCAGTGGGTTCTGTGGCATCTTGTGGGGAAACTGCTAAGCTATAATAGAATCAGTAGTTCCTGGGGACTAACTCAGACCCAGAACCTAAGGGCAATGGTTCTCAACATAAACTGCCACTTGGCAGCATCTGAGGAGCTTTTACAATTCCCGTTGGCCAGGCCTATGCCCAGACCAATTCAGTGAGAATCTCTTGGGGGGTGGGACCCAGACAAGAGTGTTTTCTTAAAGCCCTTTAGATAACAGCTATGCACAGTCAAGGTTGAAAATCACTGCACTAATGGGACTTATGCAAACTCCATTATCTATTGAGTAATAACAACAAATCACTTCATTTAAATCAGAGGACCATTGTGAGAATCAGATGAGACTGTGAAGGTAAAAGAGTTTTGTAAACTTTGGAACCTAAAAGTAAAGATTTTGGCAATGACAATCTGGAAGAGCCAATTTGCAAATGATGGTGTGTTTCCATGGAATCAGGATGACACTGTTTTCTGTGGTTTGCATTTTAGTACTGCCCCACTGACCAGGCTGCTGCAGGCACAGATGCTGAGCATGTGCAACAGTTCTACAACCTCCTGACGGCTTCCATTGATGTATCCAGAAGCTGGGCAGAAAAGATTCCAGGATTTACTGATCTCCCCAGAGAAGATCAGACATTACTTATTGAATCAGCCTTTTTGGAGCTGTTTGTTCTCAGACTTTCCATCAGGTAATTACTATTATTTCATCTTCCCTTAGTCTACTCCTTTCTTTGAAGAAGTTTGCACCCTTTTATGTTTGTAATTGAATCATCAATGAAAAGTTTGCTGAAGAAGCAAATGTGAAATATGATCAGGCAATTTAAAAAATCTAAGCAGTGGGTAATGGAAAGAGTGCTGGTATGGAAGCCGAGACCCCTGGGTTCTAGAACCAGTTCTAGCATGGCCTTAGTCATGGCCTTAGTGGAAACTCAGCTCCCTCCATTATTCAATAATGATTTGGTGATCTCCATTCTTAACTGGGTGATTTCTGATGTTCATGGCAGCTCCAATAGTGTGTGCTTCTAGGAAGAGTCTCGTGATGCACAAGATATTTCCTGGGAGCAGGTATTTGCTTGGAAATGATGTGTTTGTCTCATGGGTTTCTGTTTCACAAGTTACTTTCCTAGAACACCTGATGGAACTCTAAAAAGTCCCCACTGCTTCTCAATTCTCAGCATTTACTCAAAGAGAACAATTCCTTAATCAAAAGACCTGGTTTATCTTCTCTTACACAATGACACCAAACACAAACAGGAAGTGATTTTTCAAAAACTTGAATCTCAGGTCTAAACTTCTCTCATGAATTCCACATGTAGCCTTTTTATTTTTTTTCCCAAGACTTTCCTACACCAGTTTTATTTGAAACACAAGTATTTTTTTTTCTGTAATGGTAAACAGTTCAAATAATGCTGAACATGAACCACAGACTAATTTAAGGATTTTTGATATGAAACAAATTATTTTTAAAAAAGCAAAACAGCCGGGCATGGTGGCACACACCCATAATCCCAGCACTCGGGAGGCTGAGGCAGGAGAATCACTTCAAGTGTGAGGCCAGCCTAAATTACAAAGCAAAACCTTGTCTCAACAACCCCCCCGCAAGAAAAAAAGAACTGTTATATACAAAAACTATCTGGAATCCTTAGGACAATTCCAAAAATGAAATGAGTTTATAAGATCTGTGGTGAAGGGCTATAGTTCAACATTCAGTCAGCTGATGGTGGATTGGTAGAGGTTTCTGTGCATAAATTTCAAGTAATTTTTGTGTGTGCAGAATCATCCAGATCTTTCCAAAACTAAATGGACAGTTCCATGGCTTTCTTCCTTTTCCATATCCCCAAGGCTGTACATGCAGCCTTTTGAAAACTGTACTTTAACATACATGGCATGTTTAATTGCATCTTCCTTGCTTCCTTTCATTTTTATACTTTTAAGATGGCACCAACATTTCACCAAATATTGGGGGGAAATCATAATCCTTTCCCTCTCTCTTTTTTCCTACCTTCTTCCCAGTCTCATACTATAGTACTAGAAATTCCTGTTGAATGTATATACTTCCATACCTCATTCTCATCTATTTTTTTTTTGCTAGACCTTGGAGGAAGTTCAGCAATCTGCATATTTATCTTATGCTTTGCAGATTCTGAGACCAGTGGTCAGAGGTCCATGTTTAAATTCTGATATTGAATCATTCTGTCCTGTGTGTGCCTTGTGTAAAGAGATCAGTAGGAGAGATGGGTGGAGTTACAACCAGCATCAGTAATTAGCTTCATTTATAACCAATCCTATGTACAGTAAGTCCCCAACTTATGAACATTTGAGTTGTGAACTTTCATAGGTGTATGGTAATATTCACAGTGTACTATACAAGACTCACTTTAATCAGATCACAAATGAATTGAACTTACAAACATTCTTCAAGAGCAGAACTTGTTTTTAAGTGAAGGACTTACTGTATACCAGGAGCCAAGCAGCAATGTGACTGTTGTCTATTAGGCATCCAGCAAAGGATTAAATAGGTGATAAGCTCCATGCAGATGGGTACCATACTGTCCTATTCACTAGCTGGTACTCAGTAAATACTTGCTGAGAGAAGGAATGAAAAAGTGCACAGTTAAAGAGATTGACTTTGCAAATGCAATAGGCCAACATGGATAAATATATAGGAAGATACTTTAAAAGTTAAAGGAAAGCAAATTTTAAAGTATGAACAACATGAAATTCAGAATTAGTTACACCTAATGCTTTTTATATCATCTTGTGTACTATGTTCTGTGCAGGGGCTTTCAAATCCTTTATTTAATTCCTTTAACAGTTTTAGGAGTTAATAAATAGAATTTCTGTTTTATAGGTCCAGAGAGGTGGAAGTAGTGTCCAGGATCACACTGCAAAGTGATGTTCAAGTGGAGGTTCCAACTCATGTATGAGAGAATATAGGATGACTGTGGACATAATATAAATGATCAGGGCAGGCTTAGAAATACCCCCCACAGTCCCAATGTTCAAAACAAAAAAAGTAATGTAAATTTAGGACTCATTTTATGTTAGGTCACTTACTAATTTGTCATTGATTTCTTGCACTTGCAGGAACTTGATGCTTTGAATCTGCACAGTGGAATTGTAGTAGCTTAGCCTCAGGTCTTATCAGTTATTGACACCTAAGAAAATAAGAGACCAGCCCTGGCTCAGGAGTCCTGAAGGGAACAGTGTCATGCTCATTTCAAAGAGAGGCAGTGCAATGGGTTTCCCTTCTATAGTCCCTGAGCACCTGCTCTCCATGTCTTGTCCCAGGGCAAGCTGGTAACTGATTCTAGTAGTAAGATAGCACGCACCACAACCCATCATGCTCTCCAGGGTCTGTAACACAGAGAAGCAATGTTCATTGTTTATTCCTAAGAACAGAGCCTTGTTCCTTGGAGGTGCACGGACCTGCTTTGACACCACCATACCCGTGTCATTAACTTCTTGCACTTGCAGGAACACTGTCCCATGGCTGCCTGGGTACCTGTATGTTTCGATGTTATGGTGTTGGTCAGACTGGCCAGACCAGTTTAATATGTCTCCCTCTTCTACCTCCAGGTCAAACACTGCTGAAGATAAGTTTGTGTTCTGCAATGGACTTGTCCTGCATCGACTTCAGTGCCTTCGTGGATTTGGGGAGTGGCTCGACTCCATTAAAGACTTTTCCTTAAATTTGCAGAGCCTGAACCTTGATATCCAAGCCTTAGCCTGCCTGTCAGCACTGAGCATGATCACAGGTGAGTGCTACCTTACTGAAATGCAAAGTGATCACATCTCCTTTCTCTCCTATCCTGTGTCGAGGTGGATTTTGGCCATGACTGTCTCACCAGAAAATGAGAAAAATGATTGCCACTTTTCTGAAGTTTGTTAAAATTAGTTCAAACTAGGAAACATACATCTACAACATGTTGTCACAAACTTCTAGGAAAGTTATCATTGTCAGCAAATCCACTATATAAAAATCTAGCTTTCTATCCAAGTTCTCTTGACGGTTGGAGTGGCTGTCTCAGGGTTGTTTTTACAAAGGCTTTCCACGGAATATTACCTTAACCAGCCCATTCCTGCAAAGCAGAGATGGCAGACTCCCTTCCCCAATCCTTGCCTAATGACTCAAAGCAAAGGCAAAGAACTACAGACATTTGAAAAACTATTTGACTTATTAACTTTGATCAGGACAGGACTAAGGGAAATGGGTAGTTATAAAAAGCAAAAATGGATCAACTCAACAGTTTAAAAAAAAAAACTAGAAGCACAAAACAAATGTGGCTTCTATATTATTCTGCTGTCCCTCTAAATGTCTCTCCTTTCCTATCTTTTGGAAGGTAAAGAATAGGGGGAGGAGTGTTGGCAGGAGAGGGAACACTGACCATCGGTTCCCAGCCTAGCTCCTGTTGTCTGTGCCCTCACATTGTTGCAGATTCCTGTTGGATTTCATCCTTTCTAGTCTGGCTTAATCATTGACAGGAGCTGGGGGCTTCAGAGAGGTTAACCAGATCTGGGGCTCATCCCTGTCCTTTTGGTCAGATCCAAGAACAGGCCAGGCAGTTGGGCTGAGAGTAAAGTTCAGAGTTGATATGCTCTTGGTGGAGGAAGTGATCTTCAAGCAGGCAGTGAATTTCCAGAGGCTTGAGTGCATCCTTTGACACATATGACTCCTTTCCAATGTATCAGAGTTGTGCATTGGTTTGCCCAAACATACATGAATCTTCTTAAGTATTTCCTGTGAGCTAAAGTGAGATGTGACTTTGTACTTTCAGAGGCTGGGTTAGTTCATCGTTTGACTATTTATATATATGCAAAGCAAAGGAGTGTGTGCTGCAGTTAGGAATCAGACACTAGATTGTTCCCAGTGGAGCCTGACTTCCTCCTGGTCTTTGGTACTGGATGAGAAACTCATCTTCCTTTATTGGGCTGCCACAGACTCCCAAGAGGGCCATTAATAAAACAAAAACCAGGCCCAGGGATTTAGCTCAGTGGCCTAAGCGCCTGCCTGGCAGGCGTGATGTTGTGAGTTCGATTGCTGGTATAAAAAAAAAAAAGAATAGGTTGAAAACAAAAATCAAAAGCAGCATCAAAGGATATGAATTCTATTTAAAATTCCATTGGCTTTTGGATGACATACCAGAGCACTTGAAGGACATAAACACATTTAAGGTACCAGGTATTAACCCAGCAGAATTATAATAAAATTGGTTCAAAAGCCACCTTTGCACTGAAACTATTTAGCTCAATTTCATTTATTTACTTTTTTAAACAGTATATAACAGAATAAAACCAATCAAAACAAACCAGTGTAAGAGATACAGGACTTCAAAACATTATGAAATCCATAGTAGTTACCATCATGCCTTTTGATGTCTTCAAAATAGCTGCAGGTAACTTCGGACATAGTATAAATCAAACAGAACAGAATAGAATAGAAACAGTAAAAACAAAACAATGAATGCAATAAAGGATTTCAAAACAAGGCAATAGTAAATCCAAAATTGCTACCATAATATATCTTGCTATCCTTCAAATTCAGCTCAATTTCAGAAACATTCAGCTCTTCCTAGGACAGTTGGAGGCATTCAAAATTGGAAAGTACAGAATTTTATTCATTTTTATATTAATAAAGCACTAGACCTAGCCCTGGCTTTCTGCAGATAAAACCAATCCATTGCCACCTCTCTATGGAAATGGATATGAAGTCTAGTTAATCATCACATCCTGCACTGTATGTCATGATGACACACATTCCTACAGGATACAAAGCATGCAAGTCATGCATGTCATGTAGTGTGTCAAGTGCCATGGTGGAGATGTGGGAGTGGGTACAAACCACCAAGAGACTGCAGATGGCCCAGGTCTTCTCAGAGGGGATTCCAGGAACTACTCCTTGAAATAGAGCAGAGGCTGTATGGAAAGGAGTGAGCATTGTGGGCATAAATAAAAATTTTCCAAAGCCATTGAAAATACAGCTGTCATAAATTTCAGGAAAGAGACAACTAAAAGACTGATGAAAGATGCTACTTGGCTGATGAGTGAAGGTAGGGCAGGTCATGAAGAACCTTTCACACCTAGATGAAACACTTAGCATTTATCTTGAGAGCCTTGGGGAGCTAAGAAGATGGCAACCAGAGGTGCATGATGGCTTGCGTTTTAGAAAAAGCTACCCTGCCAGCTAGTTTTCAGCACAAATTAGGGCAGGAAGGAGACAATGTAATGTGGGAGCTGTGGCTTATGAGGAGGGCCTGCCCCAAAGACCTACTTTATTTATTTATTTATTTATTTATTTTTACTTTTAAAGTAGAAATTAATGAACACCAACTTAGAGACTCGGAAGGACGTGTGGGTTCCAGGCAGTCCCAACCTGGACATACCAGCAATGCAGCACAGAGAGTACAGAGTAAGAATTAGGGGTAAGGAGGTACCAGTCTCTGTCTCCCATTTTTCCCATTCCCTGTGATGATAGCTCTGCCTGCTGCCCATTTGTTTGAAGACTTGCTGGAGGAGAAGGCAGTCTGGCATGACAGAAATAACATGGATGTTGGAATTCAGCATCCTCTTATTAATCTGTTGTGTCACTTTAATAAGTATGTGCTGCTGACTAATGCATTTCATTTCTCTGAACTTCCATTTTCCCATCCATAAAATGGGAGCAATATCAATTCTAGTGTGGATTATGGAAAGTAGGTTTTGTGATGTAGCCAGACTAGATTCAGGGTAGGCACTCGGTCCACTTACATTCTTCCTTAGAGTGATGGTGACATGGTTCCCTCCAGTTTGGCATATGTCTTTCCCTTCCCCTTGGAAACACTGGCTAGTCCAAAAGCTAGCCCCACGCCATGAGGAAAGAGGTGGTGGCTTTAGATGGCAGTATGTTCAGTGATGATTTCCGTGGGCACTTGAGAGAAAAACTTGAATTAATGTAATCAAGTTACACTGACAATGGCCCTAGTGCTTTATGGTGGTGGCTTTGGGCCTCTCCCCCAGGACAGCACCAGTTCCCCCCCTCACTCCTGCCGGCCTGTGCAGAGCAGCTGTCACAGGTGCTGTAGTTATAGCCCAAAGAAAACAAGCCCTCTGTTCTCACTTCTAGCCCTCACAGCACTCTCTTGTGAGTTATTGACTAGGAGAGGTTTGAAATGCATGAAAGCATCAGAAAGTGGCAACCCAGGGAATGCCTGGGAGTCAGTGCATATTGTTGTGGTTATTAACTTTCATTGAAATGTGAGCTTCCATGAATCTTGATTTTTTGGTCTTTTTTTTTTTTCTCTCAACATTAAGGATCAAAGCCAGGAGTACTCTACCTCTGAGCTACATCTCCAGCCCTTTTTTAAAAATTACTTTTTTATTTTGAGATAGGTTTTTACTAAGTTGCCCAGGTAGGACTCAAACTTGCAGTCCTCCTGCCTCAGCCTTCTAGGTGCCATGATTAAATCTTGACTTCTGAATAAGCTCCATCATCATAAAGAATAACTGTGGAATATTAACTGAGCCATTGTTGTTAGAATATTCATCCCCAAAATGTCTATTCCTAAACCAGAGAAGAACTCGTGAAAGGGAAATAAGGTCTTAGAAGTTTAACTAGACTGGTTTCCAGGTAAAGTATTAAGAACCTGGATGGCTTTGGTGGTTTACATAAGCATGCCCCCCAATTCTATTTCTTCCTCCTCCTTTTCTGTCTAGGCCCCTTCATGAAAAATAGGTGGCAAGATGGGGCAGGAAATGGTTTCTTAAGGATTATGCTCCCTTCCTACAGTCGTAAGGGAGTTCCCCACCGTTGTGCTTTTCGAATGGTTTTAGGCCCCCACTTTGTTAACCCTAACCATTGCCTTTAACCAGTGCTACATTCCTGTATAATAGAAATGCTTAGCTTCTGTTTGGACAACAATGTGTTGGTACTTTGTTGCAGTTAGTTGTGTTTAATAAATAAGAAGCCCTCTAAACAGAAAGTTAGGGTGGAACTACCATCTTAAAAATACCTACTCATTAAATAGCTAGAAGGCCCATAAGTGCCAAACATTGTGACAGTGACCAGCAATGTGAAGATGAGCCGGGTGATGGAATTCTGCTGTTGGCAAATGTACAACCTCCCCAGAAATCATGCGTGATTATCATAGAATGAATGCATTTTATGGTGGTCAGTGCTCACGCCCTTAAAAGGAACCAGTTCTGTGCAAGAGAAGTCCAGATAATTACCAACATTTTGGGGGTAAGGGAAGTTATTCATCACCAGCATCCATTGGTCATGAATGACTTCTCAAGGAGGTAACATCTAGACTGAGAAGATATAAAGTACATTCTAGTGCAAGGAAACTGGAGGGCAAGGGTGTGGCAGTGGAACACTCGGTACATTTTTGGGAAAAACCATGTATAGTGGAGTTGAATTACGCATGTGCTAAATCACGTACATGATCTCTGTAGAAAAAAGAGAAAAATTGTAAGGGTATATAGGCTATTATTCTCAGTGTCCTTATGTTCTGAAGCAAGCATGAAAGAGCAGATGTAAACCTACTGTGGATCATAGTTTCACTGCCTCTGTTGCTGTAAGCTGAGAGCATGTCCTGTGCTTTGGGGAAATTTAGAGAATTTTTAGGGAAACAACTGATTCTATGAGACGTTTACCTTATGATTTGGTATTATGACCTAACTTCTGGATACTGTAAAATGAATTTCCCATACAATAATAAGGACACTAGGAGTGGAAGGGTCATGTTGGACAAGATGGGAGAGGAAATCTTCAATGCCCAAATGCCATTTTGTGAATCACTACACTCTAAAAATGTCCCCCATGGTTTTCTTTTCCATACTCAGGTCTCCTGTCAGGTGAGACAGTAACTTCTTTTTCTTTTATCTGTATTGTTCTTGGTCTTATTGAAACATGACCTCTAAAACTGAAGAGAAGGAAGGAAAGCAGAACCAGGTGCAGAAAGCAGTGAAACAGTGACATGTCAGGACCAGACAGGTGGCTGATGTTGCCACACCCTCCACCACCTGTCTTTCCAGACCTCTCCTGCTCACTATAAATGGTTACCTGGTTACTTTGTTTTTGGATCAAATATAGACACCAGTAACATTTCAAAGAAAACTATACGTAATATTTGGCAGGATAATATAGTTTGAAAAAGAAGTGGGTAGTTTTAGAATTTGAATATTGAAGTTCTGAATTCAAGCTTTTACTAACCCACTGCTTAGGCAAACAATGTTGGGCAATTCCTTACCCTCTCTGAATGTCAGTTTTCTGATTTATGACAGGGATACAATGCCATAGCCCATGTAAGCTGCTATAACAAAAATACCATGGCTAACTGTTGTTTTTCTTATATACTTCCAGGGAGAGCAAGCTTTTCTCCTGCGTATCCATAAAGATTTTCATGCTTCTCTATTATTGTACATATAAAACATACTGAGGGATTTCTGTCTTTCTTTTGCTAGTGTCTAGATTTATTGTCATTTAATCTTTTCATATACAAAGATGCACTCATTTCTTCCTTAGACAAAATGGTGGTTGCAGTGTATATATAGTCTCACAATATATTCTTCAAATACATTGTGAACATTTTTCTCTGTCAGTTTTCTGTGGTACCAAGTGTTGTATCATTCAGATCAAATTAATCTGAGAACATTTACTGAAGCTCATTCTAGGAATTTAGGGTATACAGTGATGCCTAATCAGAAGTCAAAAGGCAGGGAGAGTCCTATATATTTTTAAAATTATTTTAGCATTTAAAAGTGTCTGGCAGCCGGTCGTGGTGGCACACACCTTTAATCCCAGCACTTGGGAGGCTGAGGTAGGAGGAGCGTTGTGAGTTCGATCCCGGCTTAGGCTACATCCCAGGCGCAACGCTGGGCTGAGCTACATAGTGCGACCCTGCCTCAAAAAACTAGGGCTGGGAGTTTGGCTCTGTGACTTAAGCGCCTGTCTAACAGGCATGAGCTTGTGAGTTCAATCCCCGGCACCACAAAAATAAATAAATAAATAAATAAATAAATAAATAAAAGTGTCTGGCATATGGCAAATATTGGTTGAATGAATGGGTTAGTTGTACCAGAAAGCCTCCCAAGTTAGGAAAGTCAGAATTAATTATTGTTAGCCTACCACTGCTATTAGAAAAATAGTCTGAATTCCTGAGAATTGCCTTATTTCAATTCAAATTAATTCTGTAAATATTTAGTGAGCATCTGCTATGTGCCAGACACATACCTTTAAAGAGTCTGTGGTCTTGTTGGAGAGATAGACAACTACTTAAGGACAGTCAAGTTGAAAATCACTGTGATACCTCAATGCAGGCTGCCACTGACAGGAGGCTTTCTGTCCACCACACTCTCAGTGTGTCTGGAACTTCCCATTGGAAAAGGATGTTTTTATGTGTAACATGAGAGGTAACAGTGACTTGACTTTCTAGAGAAAGAGGTGTCATTCAGAGCAGGAAGTCCTATTTGTTGGCTGGTGTTTCAGCTACAAACACTTCTTGGGGGAGCCAACCTCTCCTTCCCTCTTGGCAGGAGCTGAATCCTTGTCTCAGAGTTAACCTTTACCCTAAAACCTGCTAAAAAAAAAAAAAAAAAACAAAGAGACAGATTGCTTTTCCTTGAGGGGACTCCTGACAGCCCCCATCCATCCCTTTCATTCCCTGCTCTCATGATTAGGAAGAAAATTTAGTATTTCTCAAAGGCCCATGAAGCAGAGTGGGAGTTATCAGATGGAAAAATTTAGCTCAATAGAAGAAATTAAGAATTATTTGCAAGTGGAATAAGCTGCCTTGGGAAATGAGTTCCAGTCTTGAGGAGTAAGGTTTACAAGCAGACACTACATAAACTCTACATATTGACTGAGTCAAGCATCTTCAGGGGACTAGGGCTGACTAGAGTGAGCCTTTTCCAGTTGTCATGTGTATACTAGACATCTTATTAAGTGATAGATTCTGAGCAGGTGAATCTGGAGCCTCACCTGAGATTCTCCCTTTCTAATAAGCTTCTTGTTATGTTGATCCTGCTGCTTTGGGGTCAATTGCCCTAGTATCAAGGAATACAGAAAACTAGTGCCAGACACTGTGCCAAGCAATTTATTTTGTTTAATGTTATTTAGTTAGTAAATAAATTTGGAACTACTTGGGATGGTTTACAGACAGGAAGTGAGGAGACCAGTCAAGAATTATTACCACAATCTAGGTAGCAGATATTGAAGTTCTAGTCCAGAGGAAGTTGGTACTGAAAAAAGAAGATAAATTGCAGGGAATATCACAGAGATAATAACTAAAGTTCTTGGGATAGATTAAATTGATGGGTTATGGGGAAGGAATTGTTAGAGTTTATTATGAGGGGCGGGGAAGATTATGATTTTCCTAATAGACAATTCAGAGATATTATGGCTGATTTGAAAAGAAAGGTAATGAGTGAAGTTTTAAGCATAGAGGATGTTACAAACATGTATTAAGCACTTACATATGCTAGACATTATTCCACATACTTACATGTGATAACTTATTTAATTTTCTAAATAGTCTGCAAGGTGACTACCATTATTAACATTGTTTTACAAATGTAGGAATAGACCCAAAGTCACTCTATCACTAATATGTGATAGAGCATGGATATATAGCCAGGAAATCTGGTTTTAAAGCTTCTGATGTGGTAGGGTTAGAGTTTATAAAGTTATTTACTATTACAATCTTAATGACTCCCAACATGTTTATTTAATCTAATTATTATAAGCTTCTTAATAACTCCCAACATGTTTATTTGCACCTGTAATCATTTAATCATTTTACATTCCTTTATTCTCCATCTGCATATTCATTTAACAGACGTCTATTGAGTGTCAGCTGTGTACTGGGTTTGGGACCAGAGATACAGTGATTAGCAAATACGCTCCATGTCCCCATGCAGCATACATATACTGAAAGAAGCAGGCAACTGTAACATAAATATCTTATCTCAAACTGTTATGTCCTGTGAAGGGAAGGAACAATGCTATAAGAAACTGTGACATAAACTAGGGGCAAAAAGGGAAGCTTCCTTGAAGAAATATTTGATCTGAGATCAAAAGCATAAGTAGACCTTAAACAGCAGAAGATGGGAAAACATGAACACAGACTTAAATGACTAGCATTTCATTCAGTCATCTTCCCCCCATTTTGCCCCTTTCTCTTAACCCTGCCTCCTGTCCTGTCTCTCAACAGAGATGGCTGGGATGGAGAGTAAATTGCACAGGATTCAACTATGTCTTTAGATGCTTACTCCTCACAGAGGTTAG
>RJWM01002654.1:64646-125422 GCA_004363535.1 Dasyprocta punctata
TTGAACTCACAACCTCACGCCTGCCAGACAGGCGCTTAAGTCACTGAGCCAAACTCCTGGCCTTGGTTTTTTGAGGCAGGGTTGCACTGTGTAGTTCAGGCTAGCCTTGCACTTGCGTTGTAGCCCAAGCCGGCCTCGAACTCACAACGCTCCTCCTACCTCAGCCTCCTGAGTGCTGGGATTAAAGGCGTGTGCCTGAGGTAGGAGGAGCATTGTGAGTTCGAGGCCGGCTTGGGCTACAACATGAACCCAAGGCCAACCTGAACTACATAGTGACCCTGTCTCAAAAATCTAGGGCTGGGAGTTTGGCTCAGTGACTTAAGTGCCTGCCTGGCAGGCACGAGGTTGTGAGTTCAATCCCTGGTGCCACAAAAAAAAAAAAAAAAAGTAGGAAGCAGCATACTGTAGTATAATGGAAGTATCTGGACTTGGCATGAAAGAGATAGCCACTTGCTAATTTTGGTTCCAGTCAAGTCACTTAACTCTTTGAATCTTGCTGGGAGTTTGGCTCAGTAGCCTAAGCGCCTGTCTGACAGGTACAAGGTTGTTGAGTTTGATCTCCAGTGCCACCAAAAAAAAAAAAAAAAAAAAGTCTCACCTCTTTGAATCTTAGCCTTAATACCTATTAATTAAAGATAATTTTGTCCTGCCTAATTTACAGGATTGTTGTGAGGGAAGGTAAAATAATCTAAGTAAAAGACTAAAATATGAGGTATTACTGGAAAACATGGTGTGGGTTTAAATTTTTCAAAAAATTACCATCAAAGACACTTTGCCATTAATCCTCCTCAAAATATTCCCCTCTTTGAGTGAATTTATCCCATCATTCTCACCACCTTCTGAAGCAGCTCTGAAGTCCTTTATTGTGTCTTTAGTTGCACAGTCATGTTGTCTTGATGTCCTGCATTGATTCAAAATGTTTACCTCTCGATCATTTTAACTTTGAGGAAGAACCAGAATTTACATAGTGGCAGAGCCAGTGAAGAAGGTGGATGAGGACACACTGTCATGTTTTCTCAAGCCTGCCTTTCTGTGTTGCATGGGCAGGAACATTCACCATATTTTTGATCACAGCTTATAAACACATGAAAAGGATCCTTCAGATCTGCTTTAAAAAGTGGCAAAAATGAGAGGGTAAGCATGTTCCAAGCAAGTGAGAATATTTTGAGGGGGATTAATGTAATGTGTATTTTTCTCTAACTTTTCATCGTATTTTTCAATCACTCCTTATATAAAGTTCTGTTAGACACATTTCTATTGTCAGGTTGAAATGGTGGAACTTTCAGTACAGCTAGTATATGACACTGTCTTTGTAGTATCTTGTAGTGGAAATTATTCTCTTAGATGGAAATTTAAGTGGATCAAATGCCTTCCAATTTATGTTTACAATGATCATGACACATAAATCTATTACCATTTCTATAAGTTGTATTTTGAAGTTTTGAATGTGTAATACCTGAGTTAAAATATCAAGTATAGGATAAATGTTATACAGATCAAAATGCAAGAAATACTGAGAAGCTTGTTTTCTTTAATGGAAGAAACAATCTTAAACTAAGGTCCTCTGTGTAAAATTTTCTAGGAAAGGAGAAAATCCAAATGTCTAATTTGTCCGAGAATGTGTGAACTCTCTGTATATTAGCTCTGCAGCTATGTTACCAAGCTGCAAGAAGAAAGGAGATCTCTTTATCTTAATGTCAGCAATTGGGGTTCTAAGGAATTTCAAATTACTGGGATGGTCCCAGACACTTAGTGACTCCCTAGTGATCAAAAAATCTTGCTGGCTGTTGGCAGTAGTTCGCATGGAGACTGAATTTTACCTTAAACCTTTTGGAAAAGTGGAGAAGCCACAAATCCAGAGGCTGTTCAGAACAACAAAGAAGGGTTGAGATGCCTTTGGCTTCTGACAGGAGTGTCTCTGAATTCCTCAAGGAATTCGAGGCCTAGAGTTGATCCAGCTGGCAGGAGGTATCGATCTCCACTTGAATTCACTGAATAAATAATGGTTGCCATAGTTATTGAGCCGTCACAACTGGCTGGAGAGCAAGGAAAACTCTAAGGCCCCCTTCTGTGAGTTTGGCCCTGAGAAAGTCTGGCTACAGGGTTCTATAATCAACCCCCTCCAGAAATTCAGCCACCATATTGCTCAGTTTCTCCATCTCCATAATGAACATGGGATCTCAAATACTGTGTGTAACATGGAGCGCTGAAAGGAAGGGAAATCTTAAATCAATGGATTGGTATTTTATTCTGAGAAAAGCATCTCTCCCTAGCTTGTGAATCAGATGTGATGTGTCTCAATATTAACAGAGCTTAGTATCTGCAAGAGGGTGTTTCATCATGTTACAGTTACTAGAAGGCCTCACAAGGGACCAACTGCCATCTTGTTCTGTTTTAACACTGCTGTACAAAACAGCACTAACCTGGGTATTTCATAAGAAAGTATAAAGTCTTATCTAATCACCTCTTAAATATTTTCATGTTTTGCTTTCTTTCGTACTTTTCTATATATGGAAATAATTTTTGCATAGATGTAATTACAATTTAGGTACTAATTAATATTCTACCCTTCATTTAATGTTATGAATATTCTTCCATGTTGCTTCACAGTCTTCATGCTTGTCTTTTTCCATATCTATAGAATCTTCTATTATATGGATATACCACTATTTACCTAACAGATTCCCTGTCCTTCAACCCTTTATCTTTTTCCAGTGTTTGTTTTTGTGCTTGGGTGGTGGATATTGGTAAAAGCGTAGCACTACACCAAATGTCTCCGTGTATAGAGTTTTATTTTTCTGTCAAATTTTTCCTTTGTATAAATTCCCAAGAGTGGAATTACTTGGTCAGAGGCTATGAACATTTTATAGCTCTTGAAATTTACTGCCAAATTTGCAGCCTGCTTTTATGCTTTTGGAGGGGAAATAAAACTTTAGACAGAACACCACTGCAGGCAGGATGTCTCTTGAAGTTCACTCTTGGGTGCTTCCTCTGAGACAAAACACAAAGCTGTGTATTTAGTACAGATAAGCTAAAGGGAAAAGTTTGCACCTGGGCTGATTAGCAACTAGTTTCCCAGGGAAAGCAAAGTCATGCACTGCAAAGCTTTTGAATTAGGGGACTTTATTGCCTTTGTTTGATGTTGCAGTTGCTAGCCACTTGCCAAGTGTCAGGCATTGTCTTAGGTGCTGCCTATCCCATGTGTGCTGCACTCTACTGTTGACAGAATTCTTTTATGTAACATCATCTTAGTTGAGCTTCACAATCACCCATGGAGGTAGGTTTTGTTATAATCACACTTTTGTTTTAATTTGTTATGTAATATTTAAGATAGGAAAAGTACAACAAGGACTCATGCATTTATCACCCCATAACCCCCATTTTTTTCTGAAGACATTGAGCCTTAGGCAGATCAGGTCACATGGCTAATAGTGACAGAACCAGAACTGCAGTTTGGGTCTATTGAACGCCTAAGCCTTGTGCCCCTTTCTCTATGGAACATTGCATCAGGAAGCAAGTGAGTATATGTGCTGCTGAAGTGAGCACATTGAGATGCAAGTCAGAGTCCACTGAAATGTGGCTGGTAATTTTCATGGTTTTACTTTAATATAATTTAACACATCAGGCCTGGAAAGGACCTGAGAAGTTATTAATCCAACCCCTTTTTTGATTTGGTCCTGAAGAAGGAGGGACTTGCCCAAGTCATGCACAACTAACCAAGCTGGGGAAAATACAGATTCAGGACAAGAAACAAGAAAAATATCTGAATAGTGTCTTCATTTTTCTGGTTGGCTCTTGTTTATTTATTTATTTATTTATTTATTTATTTATTTATTTTGCGGCACTGGGGATCAAACACACAGCCTCACACCTGCCAGACAGGCACTTAAGCCACTGAGCCAAACTCCCAGCCCTAGTTTTTTGAGGCAGGGTTGCACTATGTAGCTCAGGCTGGCTGTGCGCTCACGTTGTAGCCCAAGCCGGCCTTGAACTCACAACGCTCCGCCTACCTCAGCCACCTGAGTGCTGGGATTAAAGGCGTGTGCCACCATGACTGGCTCTCTGGTTGGCTTTTGATTTAGAGAAATTAATAACAAATTTATTCAACTAAAATGACTAAGTCTAGGAGAAATCAGAAACTAATCCTTGACTTCCCCTTAGAGTGATGTCTGTGTCTCTCAAGAATTGATGTTTACATGTAAATATATGGAGAAAGAGAAACTTTGAGGTAACTGAGGCCGAGCTCTTCCCTTAGAAAAGAGGCTGTGTCATCTAAAGGCTGAGGGGAAGCAAAGAGTCTTATATTGAGTATCAGAGTCCTTTCTCATCATTGAGAAATGCAGCAGGACTTTGTAACAAGAAGACAGAATCTGCTTGAAAGATAAGTGTTCAAATCCCATCTTTTAGCAGTCTTGTGATTTTAGGAAAACCATTGAAACTTACATGTAAGATAGACCATAATATTTAAGATAGGGATTCTTTTCTATGTTGTTTTATAAAATATGAGAGTGGCATTCATGTGTTGATATATTGTAAAATGCCTGCACCACATTCTTCCAGGTCTGCTCCTTTTCTTTGAGTTTTTCATCTCCACAGTAGAAGGACATGTATATTTTGCAAAGCATACCGGATTTATGTAAATAGGAGTTTCAAGGAGAGAGGGGAGAAAAAGGGAAGAGAAAAGCTGGATTCTTCCCAATGCTGGTTAGCATAAAAACGTAAAAATACACTTTGGATTAGGTCTTGCAGGGTGGTGCTTGCATTCTAGAATTAGCCTTCCTACCTCCCTCAAGTGAGTCTGTCAAGATGAGAACATTAATTCATTTACCTGATCCACATCTCTGTTACTCTGAAAAAGAGTTGCCTACTGACAGGGTTTCTATAAGATCTTAATAGGATAATGTGTGCAAAATAATAACCACTTGTCATGCATTCATTGCGGCTGTGTGCCAGGAACTGTGTGCTGTACTTGTGTTATTCCGCTATTGGCCCTCCCAAAAACCCTGAATGATCATTATCTTCATCTCATAAATAAATTGGGGCTCAGAAATTAAGAGACTTGCTCAAGAACATTCAGCAAGTAAGCAACAGTACTAAAACCCAAACCCTGATGCTGTTTGACACAAAGACCATAACCTACCTCTCAGAAAGAAGGTACTTTAAGTATGATCTCTCCTATTCCAAAAGGGGCAGACATTGATTAGGAATTCAATGTTTTAAGATTTATCTGCCTCTTAAATTTGCCCTTTTCTATCCATCTGCAGAACGACATGGGTTAAAAGAACCAAAGAGAGTGGAGGAGCTATGCAACAAGATCACAAGCAGCTTAAAAGACCACCAGAGTAAAGGACAGGCCCTGGAGCCCACCGAGCCCAAAGTCCTAGGTGCACTGGTAGAACTGCGGAAGATCTGCACCCTGGGCCTCCAGCGCATCTTCTACCTGAAGCTGGAAGACTTGGTGTCTCCACCTTCCATCATTGACAAGCTCTTCCTGGATACCCTACCTTTCTAAACAGGAGCAATTTAAGCAGGGAGGCCACCTCATCTGCTAGCTCCTGCTTGTTAAGCAGAAAGAGATGGGGCTGGACACCTACCATTTTTCTGTCCTTCCTTCAGAGAAAAAACAGCTCCTATAGAAAGCAAAGACATTTTTCTGGAATCTTTCCTGACAACCTAAAACCAGAAAACTTACAGAGTATTGTGTTGGAGTTGTGTTTTCTATTTAGGCTTTGGAGGGTGGGGTGGGAAGGGTTATAATTCATGAGGGTTTTCTAAGAAATTGCTAGCAAAGCACTTTTGAATGATGGTATCCCAGCAGGAAAAAAAAATGGATAACATAACTGTTTCAAAACTTTCTGGGGAATACAATTATGGTTGCTTCATATTTAAAAGCAAGAACAACCAAGGGTTGTTTGCCGGGGTAGGATACATCTTAAGATTGATCCCTTTAGAATACACTTCCTGTATCAAGGGTAAGTATGTGGTGCAAATAAGACAGAAATTCCCTTTTTGTAATTTCTTTCTTTCTTTTTTATTTTACTTTAACAAATGGTAAAAGATGAAGGATTACCTACAGATCAGACATAGCAAAACATTAATGGCTGTTCGCTTCCATATACAAGTGCAATTTTTAAAGTGCTGTCTTACTAAGTCTTGTTCATGAACTCTGCTTTATTTTATATGGAATAAAAAGGAAGCAATCATGTTTGCAAATAACATGCTAATTTCCCTAGCAAAAGCTTGGTCCACATGCCCTAAGAACCCTTTTGAAGTATGGTCCATCCAAGACTTTTAGGCCATTCTTCATGGAACTAGATCCCTGCCAACTCTCTAGCTGTCCTGATGGGGGATTACGAAATGGATTACATACAACTGTTTTGGTTGTGTTCTGTCAACCCTGCCAGAGTTCTCTAAACATCCTTCAGTTGTACCAACCTACTGATACATTCATTCACAAGTATAAGGAGCATTTGATGAGTTAGTCAAGTATTTAATTTCCAGATGAGAACATGCAAATAAGTAGGAACTGGGTCATTACAGGGTAAACAGGGATAGTAAGGAGATGTTATATATATAATATATATATATTATATATCTCCTATATATATATATAATTTAATTTTTGTTATTGATTAAAGAGATAATTTTGGAGAGCAAGCAAGTCTTTTTTTTTTAATAGTATTAATGTGAGTACTAGAAAAGATTAGTGGGCTGCGTTTCAACATTCCGTGTTCGTACTCCCTTTTGTATGTTTATACTGTTAATGCCATATTATTATGAAATAATTTGTTGCATAGTGTCCTTATTTGTATAAACATTTGTATGCACGTTATATTGTAATAGCTTTGCCTGTATTTATTGCAAAACTACCAGCTCTTAGTAGCTGAATTACAGAATAATTAAATGGGGTGTTCACAGTGACTTGGATACACCAATTAGAAACTAAGAAAATATATATAAATATAGCAGGTTACATATATATATTTATAATGTCTTTTTATTAACCATTTGTACAATAAATGTCATTTCCCATGCCGTTATTTTATGGTTCATTTGCAGTGACTTCTAAGGCAGTACTGTTTAGCACTTTGATATTAAAATTTTGCTTATGTTTTGCTAAATTCAAATAATGTTTGAAGATTTTTAGGTCTAAAAGTCTTTATATTATATACACTGTATGAAGTCAAAATATCTTTGGCCATTTTGCTAAGAAACAAACTTTGAATGTCAAACTGATGTCACAGTAGTTTTCATTAGCTTTAAATCATTTTTGCTTTAGTCTTTTTAAAGGAAAAATAACAAAACTATGCTGTTTATATTGTCATTAAATCATACAATCAAACAAATGCCAAATGAATTGCCTAATTGCTGCAAATTATAACCTAGATAACAAATCATATAATTTTTTCTGAGTCATTCTGATATTTGACCATGTATTATGTTTGTGTGAGTTTTTGAAAGATTATTATTTTTATATCAAGATGATAGGATCTGGATTGATAGTGTTTTGAAATGTTAGATTTGGAAAGGCCCTGATTTGTTAACCTGTCCAATCTCCTGCAATTCATAGAAGAGAAAACAAAGGTCCATTGAAAGATGAAAGAATTTCACGAAGTCAAACAGTTAATAACAGACTCAAGAATGAGACTTAACTCACCTTTCCATAGTTTTTTTTTCTCAACTTTCTGCAGTTATAAGAAAATAGGCTTTTAAATATAATCACTAATATTAACATTTTACCTGAAGATAACCACAAATAAAATAGTACTCTTATATTAATTTTTTAGCTTATATGCAAACATAATAAACATTATTAAATATCGGGAAAGCTAACATTTCATACAAGATAGCTTCAGACCAAATTCAAATTGAATTTGAATAAATTAGAAGTACTGTGCATACATAACCTTCTTGTGCACCATGAATATTTGGAAAGTTAATCTTTGTTTTTGTCATGTCTGAAAAGGAAAAGCAAAACAAAAACAGAACAAAAAAATGCTTTACTTGTTAATTTTACATCCACTGGATTTAAGAAAAAGGAATTTTTAGCTGTCATATTTTGTTGGTTGGAAGGAATAAAGGTTTTTTAGTTATAGGTCCAGACACTAGTGCTGAAAATAATGATTATAGCCAGTGTTTTGCTGTCTTCCATAGTTATTACAACAATGAGAGCCTCCCAAGTCATGCATCAATTCCTCACTCCCCCTCTCTCTTTCTCTCTCTCGCCCTTCTTCCCTCTCTGTCTTAATGTTAACACACAAGTTTATATAGAGTGAATGACCACACTAGCTCAGAAGAAGACAGAAAACATTGAAGCAGGTGATTCTTCCCCTTGTGGGAGAGCTCTCTTAGTATGAACACGCCTTCTGTGGGCAGAAATCAGGAATCCACCAGCTGTTAATGGAGAGTGCCTTGCTTTTATTTCAGACAGCAGAGTTTTCCTAAGTTCCTCTACTCCTCTAACAGCATTGCTCTTTAGTGTGTGTTAACCTGTGGTTTGAAAGAAATGCTCTTGTACATTAACAATGTAAATTTAAATGATTAAATTAAATTACATTTTACCAATGGCTACTGGTGTGTTGAATAGGCATGCTTCATTTAACACTTTCCTCTTTATCATTTATATAATAGTATTTACTGTGAGCGTTTAAACACATCCCCAAATGGATTTTTTTTAAAAGGCTTAGTAATGCTGGAAAATTAATAGGCATTCTGAATTGGAAATAGATTAAACCTCACTGATTCGAAGGAAGGGCATTCTAAATTCAATAACCATTTATTGACTGCTTCCTGGGGGCAAAGCACAGCTGGGTGCTCTGAAGAGATACAGACATGTACAGTGTATGAAATTGTACTTCTTTCCCAACTGTATATACCTTAAAGGCAGCTAACAATTTGTTGCCTAACAGTATTTTTTAGAACTATGAAGGATTTGGTTTTATATCAAGATGACAGGATATTTTGTGAACTAAAATGTATAAGAATCAGGGCTATAGTTTTCAAAGATTGGGCAGTGCTCTGCCTTTTTGTTTAACCCATTGCAGTTACATGTCTTGGGAGTCCCTTTTTTTGAGGGAAATGCAAGTGCAACTTTACTTAAAACATTATATATTCTCAGTACACATGTGGTTTTTGTATGTTGATGGCTCAAAAGTAGAAACGTGAGAGATCCTGTCGTTTAGCTCAGCAGTTCATACAATTTCTGTGACATTTTACTATAATGTGTGATCTAAGAGTCAAACCCTGCTTGTTGCTTCTCCACAGAGCTTTCATTACTAAGTCTATAAAATATGATTGGTAAGAAAAGGAGAGATATAGTGTAGCACCATCTTGCATATGAATAAAAATACTGGTATTTGGCAAAAAAGAGAAAAGGTTAAACTCCTTTTATTGGAACAGTAGGAACAAAGGTTTGGTTTGAATGAGGAGGGGAACAGAAAAGTTAGGGCTAAATAGAGGACACTTATCTATAGTCAAATTTCTATGTTAAATGCACAAAGATAAACACAGAAAACTCACTGTTGACTTTTTCTTAATTGTGGTAAAATACACATTCCATAAAATTTATTGTCTTAACCATTTTTAGGTGTGCAGTTCATTAGCATTAAGTACATTTATAGTATGCAACTATTCTCCAGAACTCTTACACATTTTGCAAAACTGAACCTATACCCATTAAAAAACAGTTCTCCATTCTTCCCTTCCACAGCCCCTAACAAACACCATTCTATCTTATAAGAATTTATATAAATGGAATTACACAGGATTTGTCTTTTCGTGACGAGATTGTTTTGCTTAGCATGTTGTAGCATGTGTTAAAATTTCTTGAAGGTTGAAAAAATATTTCATTGTACATATATGTCACATTTTGTGCATCTATTTATCCGTTGATAGACATGAGTAGTTTTCATATTTTAATTACTGTATTGTGAATAATACCACTATAAAAACGGGTGTACAAATATGTTTTTAATACCCTGCTTTCTACTCTTGGTAATGTTGACCTTTGAGCTGATATTTGAGTATGTTTTAAATGCTTTCCAATGATAACCATGATTTTATGTGACTTTTATTGTTTTTGTTTTGCCTTAGGCATTGCTTTCAGAGGATTCACATTTCCTTCTTTTGGGGGTACCTGAGATTTCTTCATGAGCAAAGATGTTTATAAACCTATTTTTAAGGGTAGGCTAAAAACTGAAAAAACTAAAATCTCAGCAGTGTTAGTACTTGCCAAAATAGTTTTCTTTGAAAGAGTCCAACTGGTTAAAAATCTCAAGTGTCAAAGGGAGTTTTTGTACTTTCTTTTATTTAACAATCCTGACCATGAATAAAATTCCTCAGGAAATGCTTCAAAAAATTCTTCCTCAGGGTTGTCCCTGAGTTGCTCTGTGACATTGACACTGGCAATACTTCCTTTGGCTTACGTTGCAAGCACACTGTCATTCCTGTTTTATTGTTTTTGTCTCTGACCCATTTCATGGTTTCATCAACCCAGGGATCATTAGCCCCTTCTCTGATCATCTGCTATGATACTGGCTGTCCCCCAAGGTGAGCCTCCAAGATTATTTGATTTGAGGGAGAGGAGGAGACCAAACGTTTATTAAGCAGCTAGTGTGTGTGCCAGATATTTTAGTAAACAATTTTATCGATGATTTCATTTAATGCTTACAACTTCTAAGAAGCTTGGTTATCCTCAGTCTGAAAATGGGGAAAGAGACTGGGAGAGGAAAATTATCTAACCCAAGATCTCACAGTTAGTAGGTGGAGTTTGAAGACTCATCACTTCAGTAGACTATACTCCCACTGACTGCCTTCATGGAGCTCAGTCATTAAACCCCACTCCTGCCCAGAGCTCACAGTCTTTACCCTTGACTCCTTGCCCATCACTAAATAGCAAAAACTCAATGTGAGGACCACAGCTCCAATACTCTGCCTCAACCTCATTTTTCCTTATGTATGCACCAGTCCAATCTCGTGCAATTCATGGAGGAGAAAACAAAGGTCCATTGAAAGGTGAAAGAGTTTCACAAAGTCAGACAGCTAATAACAAACTCATATGAGATTAAATTCACCTTTCCTTAGTCAAACTTACCAGCTGTCTTGTTAATTCTTCTGAATCTTTGATTCCCATGTTTTTTTCTCCAGTTTTCCAGCTCTGTCCCTTTCCAGGCTTAAACACACTGAGCCATGTAATAACTAGAGTCTTCTCTACTCTTGGAATCCCTCTGGCTGCTTCTCCCTGTGAACACAAATGTTCCCTACCCTTGGAGTAGACTGCTATCTTTCAACTCCTTACCACTGTTTTCTACTTCTGAGCAACCCTCCAATCTCAGGTGTTTTAAAATTTCCATATAGGCTAGGGTCGACAGCATCAAGGATGTCATCTGGACTCTGCAACCATCTCTCTGTCCCCTTTTTTTCTACTTCCACTAAACCTGCAAAGAGCAAACCCATCACCCCAGTATCTGTTTTACTTGTTTCTGTGGAAAGCCCCTGGACCAATACAGAGAAACAAGCAATTTTTGCTTATATAAGAGTTGTTTTCTTTCTGGTAGCCTGTCTTTTTTTTTTCTCTATGAATTTATGCATCCTCTCACAAACTTTCTATCTCTCATTCCTAAAATCTTCATTTCTTCCCCCAACCATTTCATCTTTGTTCATTTTTTTCCTGTCAGCTTTTCAATCAATGGTTCAGAATCATACAAAGGTGTTTTTCAATGCATTCATGTGAAGTAAAAACATCTTGGTCAGGGATGAGTCACATATACTACAGTGGTCCCATGAGATTATAATGGACAGAAACATTCCTATTACCTAGTGATGTCATAGCCATCACAGTGTCCTGGGCAATATATTACTCACTTGTTCATGGTGATGCTAGGATAAAGAACCCTACTACATCTTCAGTTGAACAAATGTAAGGCACATATCATCATGTGCAGAACATAATAACTTTTGAATTCCATTCCACAAAGAAATGACTACTAGTTCTGTAATTACTACCCTGTACTTTTTGTTATTTTAGAAAGAATTACTTCTGCTTATTATTAAAAGGAGTTTACTAAACAACAGCATAACATACTAGGCTAGCTCTGGCCTCAAACAACATCTGTTTACTGCATTTCTTGACTGCATCAGTGGCCACATAATGACTGATCTGCACCACCCAAGTTTGCATAAGTACACTCTATCTTGTGTTTGCAGAATTGACAAAATTACCTACCAATTTAGTTCTCAGAACTTATGCCTATTGTCAAGTCATGCATAACAGTACAAATGTATGCATGTACACACATGTATACTATCCTAACATAGATGCTGTTATGGGTTATGTTCCTGTGTCTCCGCCTAGTCTCATGTAATCATGGCATGAGCACAGCTGACTCTGATGTTTGTGATTGGTTTGTTGTCTAGCACTGGGATTGACAATGTGAGTGTTGCACCTGCCCAGGGATGGAACCGACATACAGTGTAAGGGCTAGAAGAAGGCATGCCTCTCTCACACATGCAGTTTGCCTTGTTGTTGCTGCAGCAGCCATGAATGGCTGCCCTGCCATGCCATGCTGCCTTGGAGTCAACTGAGTATGGACAGAAACCCCTAAGAACTGTAAGAAATAAACCTTTCCTTTCCTAATTTTTGGCATCAGGTATTTTGTCTCAGCAATGAGTAAAAAGTAACTAAGACAGAATTTGGTACCAGTGGAGTGGGGTCATTGCTTTGACTAAACCTGACTGTGTGGTTCAAAAGCCTTTGGAAATGGCTTGTGGGAAGAGATTGGAAAGGTTTGGATGTTGTATGAAAGAGTGGTACTGGAACAGCTTAGGCTGTTCTGTATGGGAGATTCTGGTCAGAGCTCAGAAGATCAGAAGGCTAACAGAAAGCCTGCTGGTAAGTCCCCTGGCTTGGGAGGGTTCTCCTGGGAAGGACTGCATTAGTTGTTGGACTCCACATGATGTGTGTTATGGCTTGGCAGAAAGTTTGTCTGCATTTTGCTTGTGTCCAGAGACTTTGCCTAAGACTGAGATAAAGGCTGGAGGATTGATTAATCTGGCAAAAGAAATTTCAAGGCAGTCAAATGTTGAGGCAGTGGTGTGTCTATTGTTGGGGGCTTTTAGCCAGATTTATGCTGTGAATCAAGAGCAAAGAGCCTGGCAGGATGATTTAAAGTGTTGTCAGTTTGACCAGAAAGTTGTGGACTGTAAAGATAGAGCTGAAACCTTGATTGCTGAGAAAGAACAAAGAAATAAAAATGACGGCCTGGGAGCATTCAGGGGAGCAGTGGGGCTCCACCCTTTGCAGCCTCAGACTGTCAAAAGTGAAAGAGTTTGCTCAGAGGAGAAAGCTGCAGAGCACCATGTTCCAGAGTGGTGACTGAGGCCATAGGAGATTCCAAAATGGCAACCACCACACCAGATTCCAGAATTGCGGTGGCATAGAGAAAATTTTCCTCACAGTCAGGTTCAGAGAGCTCAGCAATCCAGGCACTAGACCCGTACAGCCAAGAAAGAGGAAAGTCTGGGTAAAGCTCCAGCTGGCAGCAGAACTTGGCAGCATCTGCATGGCTCTGGTTTTAAGTGCAAAGAAAATGCCCAAATCCTGAGACTAAGGCAGCTTCCACCCCACCTGCAGAGGGCAATATGTAAAGATGAAAGGGTGAAGTCAAGGGTACAATGAAAAACCCAGAAGTTTGAAAAAGCCAGGAATGTGGATCCTTCAAGAAAAGCTGTGAGAACAGAATGAGCTTAAGGGAGAAGCTATGAAAAATGGAACCCCTGGAAGTGCCGTAGGGGTGGAATCACCCAAGCCTTTTGGAGCTTGCAACCAGATTGCTTCAGATGCTGAGTGTAGAACTCAAGGACTTAATGTTTGTCCCACTGAATTTTGGACTTGCTTTGGTTCTAATGATTTGTATTCCCCTGTTTATAACTTTTGGAATGGCAATATTGATCTTGTGCCTTTATATATTGGAAGGGTTTAACCTCATTTTCATTTGTACAGAGGGTTACAAATAAGAGTTTGCCATAGATCTCGGAGGCAATTTGGGACTTGGACTTTTCAGCAAGGCTGAAACTGTTAGGACTTTGGCAACTCTTGGAGACAGACTAAATGTCTTTTGTATAAAGGATGTACATGAGTCCTTGGAGGGTGAGGGGTGGAATGTTATGGGTTATGTTCCTGTGTCCCCGTCTAGTCTCATGTAATCATGGCATGAGCGCAGCTGAGTCTGACATTCATGACTGGTTTGTTGTCTAGCACTGGAATTGGTGATGCGAGTACCTCACCCACCCAGGGGTGGAGCTGACATACAATGTAAGGTTGGGAAGAAGGCGTGTCTCTCTCTTGTGCATGATTCACATTGCTGTTGCTGTGGCAGCAATGAATGGCTGCCCTGTCACGCCACGCTGCATTGGAGCCAACTGAGTATGAATTGAATCCCCCAAGAACTGTAAGAAATAAACCTTTCCTTTCCTAATTTTGGGCATCAGGTATTTCATCTCAGCAACAAGTTAGAAGTAACTAAGACAGATGCTTTTGTGTGTACATGTCCATGAATATGTATTACGGTTTTATCTTATTTAAAAAACAATCTCTCTTGAGCTGGGCATGGTGGCACATGCCTTTAATCCCAGCACTTAGGAGGCCGAGGCAAATCATTGTGCGTTCAAGACCAGCCTGGGCTACAAAGTGAGTTCATGGCCAGCCTGAACTATATAGTGAGACCCTGCCTCAAAAAATAAGGCCTGGGATTTAGCTCAGTTGCATAAGAGCCTGTCTGACAGGTGTGAGGTTGTGAGTTTGATCCCTGGTACTAAAAAAAAAAAAAAAACTCTCTTGTGTTTGTATTTTAGGTTGCTTTTTAAATGAAGAGCTGGTCTTAGACTATGTCTAATTTGTATTGTAACCCATATGCTAGTAGGGCCTTTTCTGCTTAAGAGCTAGAAAAGATAAGTAAAAAAATTCTATTCCACAAATAGGTAGGTCCAAAAGCATCCTCAAGACAGTTATAAATTCTGCCAGTTGTTATACTAGCTCTTGCTTTCGGGTCCTACTTCTGTTTAATTAGCTCTTTTGGATTTTCTTCCTCTTTTGCTGGTGTTGGCTCTGCATATGGTGTTGCTCTGGAAGTAGAACTCAGATCTTTTTCAGAATTTCTACCCCTATATTATGGATAATATTTTCTTAGGTTCAAGAAACCCATTTTAGATGACAGCTGGCGATGTTTGCCCTTGTGCCCTTTAGACTATAGAGATAAGGATGTCTCCAAAGGGTTGTAGTGAAGCAAGTTGGAAGGAACATGGTTCCTGAGAACTTGTGAAGCAGTTACCTTATTGGTCCAGATTATTTAAAAGTAGGCTTATCATGAGAGAGAAATAAACTCTTTGTTAAACCATTGTTATTTTGAGTTTTACCATTAATTTTAAGCTAACCATATCCCAACCAGGACACATAGTATTAAAAAATCAAGGCTCAACTGCAGAACAGGGGAAAAAAAAGAGTCAGAAGTATTAAGGACAGTGACTCATTGTGAATCACCAATGTTCTGAGGGCACTAAAATAAGCCAAGACAACTAAGATTACAAACTATTTGTTTCATATTCATTTCTTGACTCATTCAACTTTGAATGTTTCCTCATAACCTCATAGACCTGGTGATGTGTACCCGCTAAAATCTTAATTCTTTCTATCTTGTGGTTTTTCTTTTACTACCTTCTAATTTCACCTTTGTCCACAAAAAATACTCTCTTCAGTATTTTACAATTCCCATTCCTGAAAAGGAAAATTGAACTTTCCCTGAAAGGGAAAGTTGAGCTAATTGATCTAGCTCAACTTGTCATACAAGACCAAGTTACAGATGTCTAGGCAGGGTGGTGGATTGGGTGTTCTTGGGCTCTGTCGGGTCTAGTAAGCTATGGTTGAGGAGAAACACACTGACCTCTCAAAAAAAGTGTCAACTGAATAGTTTTACCCTGGACAGGCTGTGACTATCATATGCACTATAGTAGCTTGACTTGGTTTATTGGACCAACTGTAGAGAGGCAGGATTGGTAGACTCATTTCTTCTTGATCTCCTTTCTGCCTAGAACATTGTCTTGTTTGCTAGAAACTCTTAGAAAATTCTTAAGTAAGTTAACATTAAACATTCATTGACAAGGGTGAGTGGTGAAAAAAATGTGTCAAATTCCCAAGAAAAAGACTGTGTCAAAACTTCCAAAGTTGATATCCAGTGCCAAGTGTCTAGTTTCATCTTTTTCTGAACTTCAATGCAAAAAAGAGAGGTAGAGAAAGAAAATCAACACAACCCCAAGGAAGGTTTGTTTTTTTTCCTTTCCTTTAGAAAGCAGCTGTCAGTTTAACTTATCCCAAAATACTGTCAGTGATGAGCATGACTGAAAATGCATTTTATCTGTAATTAGAGAGATTACATTAAACACTATTATTTGCAGACACACATTGAATTAACCCTATTCGAGGATAGCAAATAGTAGAGCCTGCCTATTTTTCACCTCAAAATTTTTAGAAAATTGTGACAGTTGACACACAAGGGACAATGCTGACAAGATTTCTTTCCATCAAGTGCCAGACAGTAATTGTAATTGCCTTTAAAATGTTTTAAGCAGTTTCGTTAGTAAATCAGAATTTGCCACAAATCATGCTGATAGTTTCTAAACATGGGGGTTGTTGACTGTGCATTCCAATATGAGTTTAATGAATTGATTTTCTAAGGAATTCAACTTTGCATCTGTTTTCAGGTGTAATTAATTCACTCCGCTTAATGTGATTAGCATGGATATCAGTGGATTATGTAAGATGCTCCTTATTTATTCACTTAATTTTAATCTGCCGCAATGTCCATTGGGAAATTATAAAAGTGGTTTTTGGGGGACATATCTTGATGATGGCCCTGATCACATTGGATTTCTGCAAAAAAAAAAAAAAGAAGAAAGAAATTCATGGTAGAAATTTACTGATTATTCAAAGACTGCAGCAATGTACTTTTGTTTGAGGGATTTACTGAAGTTTACACAGTCCCTGCCTTAAGGAGTTTATAATCCAGAGGAGAAAATGAGACAAACATTCCAATGCAAGTCACTCACAAGAAAAAATGGCTGTCTTCAGGATCTTTCTCTCAGTACTACTCTTCAATCTCCTAAAACGTGCCGTGGCTCTCTTTGTGCTCATTCTTTCTCCACTCTCCTAAGCAGTCTCACACATGGTATCATCCACAGCTCTCAAATCTGTATCTCCAACTTGGTCTGTTCCCCTGAGCTCCAGATGACTCTAGAAATCTTCATCTGGATATCCCAAAGATACTTCAAATTCAACATGCCAAATCCAAATCAATGTTTTCCCTCCCAGTCCACTCCTTTCCTATCTTCCCAACCTCTGTAAACGACTCTTCTACTCATACAAGTTAAACTACTACTATGAGTCTCAGGATAGCAATGCAGTCATTTATTTTGTTTAGTTCTCAAACTTTTGTGCTCATTTAAGAATTTATTGGAATCATCTGGAAAGCTAATTAAAACAGAGTTTTCATGTGTTTGATTTTTTCTTTGTGTGTTTGCTTGCTCTACAGTGCTGGGGTTTGAACTTATGGATTTGAGCATGCTAGGTAAGTGCCCTGTCACTGAGCTGCATCCTCAGCCTGAAACTATTTTTTGATACTTGTGCAAAGAGATTCTGATTCATTGGTCTGGAATGGTGTTCATGAATCTGTATTTCTAACAAGTTTGCATATGACACCAATGCTGTTTTCTGGGAAATGAATTCTGAAAACCCTGGAGAATGAACAGAATACAAGCACATTTCCATGGGCCACCAAATCACTACTATGTGAATAATCATTGCTAAAGAATGAAGGCCCAGGAAGAAAATTTTCCCTCAGGAGAGTATCTTGCATTAGTTAAAGGCAATATGAATAAGTGAAACTGCATGCTATTTAATTATTGCTTCATCCATCGACTTATCCTCATCCGTGTATTGAGTCATTATCTTTTGCTAGGTATAGTGTATGGCTCTGAACAAGGCTAAAGTGAAACTATGGCACAAAATGCAGTATGTTTCCAATCTCTTTTTCATTGTACCTTAAAATGTATATAACAGTGCCACAGTATGTAGACTTTATGAAAGACAACCAATAGAGAAGTTTATTAAATGCCTAAGTCAGTGCCTGGCACACTGATTTTCAATAAGAATACTTAATAAATTATAGTTAGCTCTTATTATTTTTATGCTAGAATTATCTATTGCAAAATGCTTGCAAATGCTGATTTATTTAGCTAGTTATTGAGGGGTTCTGGTAAATAAACCCAGGACCTCATGCATGCAAAATACACACTCTACTATCAAGCTACACCCTCAGCTTTTACTATTTTTAGCATTATGTTATACAGACCCTCAGTGAGCTTGATCAAGCAGTCTTAATACAGAAGAGACTTTAAGCAGCTAAAGAATGGATGGAATTTGGAAGGATGTAGAATGCAATGTTTCATTTATTCTTCAAAATTATTGGTGCTTAAGTATTAATAATAGTTTACAAACTTCCCTCGAAAAGGCCTTTTTCCAAATCAATATACTGTTTCACTATGTGGGGTTTTTTTTCAGATAAATTGGAATTGGCTCAGAAATCAAGAGGATTGACAAACTCTGATCATATCTATTAAATTTTGGGATTTCAAGTGTCTTCTCTGCAAGGGAATGGATTTGAATATAAAAAGAAAACTCCATTCGGTATTAAAAACTAAGTGAAGTACAGCTATGTAAGGCTATTAAGTCTTTGAAAATGGTATTAATTTGAATTTATTGATGTAGAAAAAAATGACAAAGACAGGAGGATGTATTTAATTTTTTGTTGAATACTACACGTTTATGTTTTTATGGGTATCTTGTAGAAAAAATTCTGGAAAGATATACACTGAATTATTGACAGTATTTCTCTGTGTAATAATTATTAACCTTCAAAGATTAACCTGTGTTGTCTAGATTTCATTCAATGACTATATGTGATTGGTATAAGAATTTAGAAGATGGAGAATGAGTCCTCAAACCCTACAGGATGAAGTACATGGTGGAAACCTCCAGGCAATGTTTCCCAAGCTTGGATGCATATTAATATCACCTGGGGAGCTTTAGTAATATCCAAATGACCAGGCTGCTCCTTGGACCAACTGAACCAGGATTGTGACTCAGGATTCAGTACTCATTTAAAGATGTTTTTAGTGTGTAGTCAATGTTAAGAACCATCGCCTCAAGAGAACTTCTGCATTTCTTGATATTGCAAAGCCACTTTGGGACTCTGGCTTACGGGGTCTCCCTGGCTTCCCACAACCAACCAAGTCACCAAGAGAGACACCAGTGTTCCTTGGTTCCCGGTATAAACATGGTTTTATTCAATTTTGAAATGGGTTAGGAATTACTTTAGCTAAGTAATAGATATAGGGAGAAAAAGTAGAAGGAGGATAGCAGTTAGAAACTCTGGGTCCTTTGTAAGGTCTGTCATTTAGACCTGTGTGATCTTGGATGGACTACTTTTCTCTGAGCCTGTGGTTCCTCACAGCTCTGCCTCTCTGGGTTGCTTTTAGGATTAAGTGAACTAAAAATGTGAAAAAAAAGTTTAGTAAATGTAAAGCGCTATACAAGTACTATCATTTTACTTTGCAACTAATAATGTAAAGAATATGTTCAGGGAAAGATGGTATCTGAAACAAGAAAAAGCTTGACTTTGTCTCCCAGAGGAGGCCAAGGTCTCTGTATGGACAGGGAGAACTATATTCAAAAGAAATTAAATAAAGGGCAAATTCATGGGCTGAAATTAAAAGCAACTTGACAGATTAAACATGAAACTCTTCTTTCTCAGAACTCCAGAGAAGAGACTCTGAGAAGGATCTTTCCTTTGGTTTTCAGATGGCTTCCAGGAATTTATCCCAAAGCAGTGATGCCCCAGAATAAATAGGTTTTCTTCTCATAATTAAGCCAGAGGTTCTGGGAATGAGCTGAGTACACAGCTGAATTCATTATTGAGATTGCTTGCAATTTAATTCAGGTTTCAAGGAGGTGGTTCCTATGTGTCATTGGAAAAGAATCCCTGCATCTAGACAACGGTCTACATGTGACTCTAGATTGACTTCGAAATGGGGACTTTTTTTTCCCCCTCTTGACTTAATTTATTCTCTGAAAATAATAGGTCTTGGGAGGAACCTCACTGCAGCACTGTCTATGCAGGGGAGCTCAGCATCAGGTGGGACCATTTGAGACATCATTTAAGTGGAGTAGTGGCTGAGGAGTGTTCAGCGTCCCTTGGGCATAGAAACCATGAATTTTTCTTCTTTATATTCCCTGCATGTCACACAGTGCTGGGCTCAGGAAAACACATTAAGTCACTGCTTTGGATGCTTCTCTTGAAGGCACAGTTCCTAGTGCATGGGAAAAAAATTAATAAATATTTGTGGAATGCATAGCATTGCCATCAGGCCTAAAATACTGAAAATGTCTGCTTTGTGCAAGGGTGTTTTTCTTTTTTTCATCTCAGCCCATGATTGGTTTCACTGTCTCCCACAAACTAGATTTATTTCCTAAATTCTCAGATAAGCTAAAATATTTATATGGTGCATGCTATGTGTATTATATAATCCAAACCTCACAACTTCAGGAAGAATGACTATTTAATTCCTCCAGGAAAGAGGTGAAGGAAATCTAAGTAGGAAAAGAGGCTGGGAGACAAGTGGCAAGTCTTTAGACCCTGTTTCTTGTTTGGACACCTAGGTGGATGATGATACTATTCAAAGACATATAAAGGACTTGTAGTTGTGAGTGGGAAACACAATGGGTTTAGTTGTGGAAATGCTGCACTGTGCTCATCTGCTAACCAGGTTTAAGTGTTAGTTGAATAAATAAATATGAAACTCAGAGAAAATATCTGTGTAGTGTATACATGTTCTTGAGACCCACCACCACATAATAATAATAAAAATCTAAAAAGAAGGCAGTACAAGGGGAACAGTCAGAGAAGTTTTAGAGGGAAGGAAATGGTCAAGGGAAAGCAGCAGATCTAGGACAAAAGTGAAATAGACACACCTAGCATAAAAGGAAAGAGGGTGGTATGGAATGGGATATGAGGTCAAAAGGGAGGTTTTAAAGATTGGAAAGACATATTAAATGCCTACAGGAGAGAGAGAGACATGACAAGATGAACTCCCTGGTTACTTTTTGTATCTTTCTGTCACCACATCTGACCATGGAAACTTTAGAGAGTGATGCTAACTTTCAAATTTAGTAAATTTCTTTCAAGGCCAAGTCTAACTCAAAATCCTACCAAAAAATGAAATTATAGGAAATACAGTTCTAAGTTTATGCATGTTGATATAGCATAATCCAGTGCTGTCTATCGCATAGTGCTATTAACCTGGTACCCACACACATGCTTCTGTAACTTCATTTTATATCCAAATAAAAACCATAGCAAGACCATACTTCTGCGTAACATGATTCAACTAATGAGTTTTGCTACTCATCTGGCACTAAACTGAGTCTTCAAAGGTTATCACAAAATTCTATCAGGTCAGCCAGCTGCTTCATAATATTGTGCTCATTCTCTGTAAAATGAGTTCCGTGGTCCAGAAATAAGGATATTTGGTATACCATAATGTTGTGACGATTAAGTTATTCTGTAAAAACAATGAACTTCCCCCACCAAGATGAGAAAGGTTCAATATAATTAGCCTGAACTAAGTGGCCTGAAAAATGGTGCCAGTCTTCAGGTGGCATTTATCTTTGCTGTTGGCACTCGGAGATTCAACCATGGAAGTAACCTGCCTGGCTTTGGTAATAGAAAGTCCATGTTGCTGGATGACATCTAATCCTGTAACTGTGGCTACTTTATTATGGGTGCACTGGGCAAGGACAGGAGTGGCTGGGTAAAGTGTCTGACTGATATACATAAAATAAGTCATCTTGTCTACCTCATTAGTAAGATCCTTCTCTCCTCAATGTGTCCTTTTGTGAAAGCATTCACCTGAGAAATCAATATTGTATTCTGTGCTCATTTGGAGAGGTCTATCCTCCAACTTCTTCTCCAGACCTCATTACCTCCAGCTTTCCAATCATCTTTCCTCTAAATTCATTAACAGTCAACCAAAACATTAGTCATTGCTCAGGAAATGTTTGATTATGTTAGAAACGTTAGAGATAACTCTGACCACCTCTCCTTCTAGACAAATTAACTACCCAAGTGCGCTACTCACCAGGAATCTTTTCTTTCAACACCATCTTTCATGGCCACACCTGCATGTAGCAATAGTGTGACAGGTATGCAATTTCAGCTTCTTTCAGCATTTTTGGAAGACCTATCTGTAAACCTATTCTTATTTTTGAACTCTATAAGGAAATAGATACAGGCTGACAGAAGAGGAAATACAATAGAAGTGGGACTAATAGCAATTGGAGCCACTTGCTACTGCAATTTATTTGTGTCTCCAGGACCTGCTTGAAGTTGACTGCATGCATATCACTCCCATTGGATGATGGAAAGCTACTGTCCATACCCAGTTTTTTTATTAGATATCATCCATTTTGTGATGGGAGCTAAGGTTGCACATAACTTAGTATCCCATAGTTAAATTGTCTCTACTAGGACTCAGTGGCAAACCAGAAATTATTTCTCAAAAGAAGAATAGTTATTAGGAGAGAAAGACATAATTTTGCTCTAAAATTCGAAAAGGTCTGAGCTATGATTCACTCATAGTCCAACAACCTTGAATCTGCTGGGTTAGATAATCCCTGTAGGTTAGGCATAGAGAGGGGCAAAAGGATTCACACATCAGTAACTGCCAGAGGACAAGTTATTTTGCTTCAGTAAAGAAACCACCTCTGGAATTGCAGCAGGGTAAGCAAGCAGAAAAAAGGGACTACTGCAGGAAAGCAGGGACAAGCTAACATTCACTGGAAACCTCTGGATCTATCATACATCTAATAGTGACAGCCTCCGAGTATAGGAGCTGAGGTTCTACTTCAATATTCCATACTTCTGAAAATCCCTCTTTAGGGCCAATTCTGACCCCAACTCATGGAGTAAAGGAAATATTGGGAGCACTGTTCCCAGCTGAACCAGGTTGGCCCAGCACCAACCAGTCCCTTGGGTTTTGTGCATTGTTATTATTTTTTATTCTTTAACCTACATTATGTTTATTATTTTTCCCAATTTAAAAGGAAAGGTTTTCAATCGATTTAAACTCTTTAGAAACTCTTACAGTAGAGAGATTACCTGTGACTATGAAAAAAATCTATTCGAGTGTACAAATTCTTCTTTCTTCCAAAGAGTGCTGAGCAAGGCCTGGGGATGGAAATTGGAGAGGGAAGGGCGCACTGTGGTCTCCTCAGAGTGATCCGGGAGGAGAGCTTGAGGAGCTCGCATCTGTGGCACAATGATGGAGGGAAGATTTTTGAAGAGACATCAATGCTGTTATCCACAGTGAAAAACTAGGGTAAGCTACAGAGATATTTAAGTGAGATTTTATTAATTTTTGAAATAAGCTTTTATAATGCAAGCCTCTTCCACTAGTCCCTTGGAATTTTCAATGAAATTGCCACTTTTCATCCACTTGTAGAAGAAATGGTGTGTGTGTGTGTGTGTGTGTGTGTGTGTGTGTGTTTAGTAATGTTTGCAGTACACAATATTCATATTCCTTGTGTGGAGTTGATATATACACATAACAGATTTTAATTCCTTTTTTCACTCCCTTCTCTTCCTCTCTCCACTCTCTCTTCATTTCTCAATCCCCTTCCCACTTAAGAAAGATCTCTCTCCCTACTTGCTATTATTTTTTATTTTTGCTCTTTATTTATATGTTTAGTTTCTCATATAAAAGAAAGCATGGCTTTACACTGGGAAAATGTTGGTGTTGGGTGAAGCCTCAATAAGAGAGGTATGACTGCTCCCAGGAAGCCTGTTACACCCCAGTGACATTAGGGAATAAAACAAAGCAAAGCACTGTTACTAAAGAGCAGTAAGCAGCTTCTGCCCTCTGAGAAGACACTTTGAAACAGATTGTTCTTTGTTTCAGGGTGATAAAGCCATGAATTGGCCCTTAGTTACACAAATATAAAATAAGCTTCCACCTGTTACCCTTGGGAAGATATGTGGTGTAACCTAAATGCAAAGATTTCAACTTAAAAAGCCAAGTGTCTATTCTATAATATAAATTGTCTTGGAGAAATTTTGGCAACTGAAATTATGCATCTACAGCCTTTGCTGCTTCTTTGAGAGAATGTTTGTTTTCTTCATACAGAATTAAACTGGATGTTATATACCTAGAAACAGTTGCTTATTCCTGTGGAGACATTTGTGCCCTTATGTGGGGAAAGGGGAAGCTGTGAACCAGAGACAGGCAGGAGGCACATAAAAATAAAATCTTCAGATTACCCTGCAACAGCCTTATTAAAAGATTAGTCTCATGCTGGTCCTGTAATCCTGGCACTCTAGGAGACTGAGGCAAGAGAACTGCAAGTTCAAACCCAGCTTGGGCAATTTAGTTAGAACTTGTCTCAAATTTTAAAGAAAAAAAAAACTGAGCTTGGCTTGTTGCATACTGGCTATTTAATGTTCTGTACATGGGCCATGGGATTAAGAACATGGGCTCTAGAGTTAAACCACTGCCATCTGAATTCCCCTTCAACATTTATAAACTGTTCGACTTTCGCATAGTGCCTAATTTTTCTGTTCTTTGCTTTCCTCATATTAAAATGGAAAAGAGGCTAAGGTATTTGCATGTCTTGAAAGAGGCATAGAAAGTAGTTAGCACAATGTTCGGCACGTACCAACATCTCAATAAATTTTAGATAGTGTTATCTTGGTATTAAGGCTCAATCTAGAAAATACTAATATTGGGTTATCCATGATATAGCTGTTACAACCAGAAGGTGAGGTGACATCCTGATGGGTAGTTTGGTGTCTTAGTCCCTTTCCTCATTGCTAGGACAAATATCAGACACTCACAATTTAAAGGAGGACAGGTTTACCTTGGCTCAAGTTTACAGTCCATGGTTGGGTGGTTCCAGGGCAAGAACTACGTGGCAGAGAGATACAGAGGGGGAAAGCTGCTCACGTCATGACAGCCAGGAAGTAGAGATGGAGAAGGGAAATACATCCTTCCTGGTCACACCCCAGTGACCCACCTCTTTCAACCAGATCTTACCTAACACTGCATTTAGCTGTAGTGCCCCTGTGACTCAATCACCTTTCAAATGTGCCATCTAAGTGGTGTGTGAGGCCGAATCTTTGCAGGGACATCTATACATAAGCCATAACAGTTGGGCTCTTTTCAGAAGAAGTGAAATTCCCAGTGCTACTTGTCCTAAGAAGCTGTGAATTCCAGGGCCAGATGATAAAATAAGCTAGGGATAAACAATGTTAGAAAGGGGCCAGAAATGAGTGAGACAAACATTACTTACAATGAAGTGCCAGATTGACTGAAAGAAAAGGAGAAACAATCTTTGAGGTTAGTAGTGGGATTTCTGCAATGCTGGAAATAAGACCTTCAGAAGCAGAAGAAGTGATGGCTAATTCAACTTTGCTTACAGGAGATGCTTCAGGATAGCAAAAACATGTGAAGAGAGGGGTGTTGGAATTGCACCACCTCAGACTTGCTCACAATTTGTGAGGAAGACATTAACTAGGGTACATTTTCATGCTTGTTGTATAATAAACTACTTTTAAAATGGTGTGACAAAAAGCAACGATTTTGAGTATAACAACTGTGTTATACTCAGTTTCTGTGGTTGAGGAATTTGGACCAAGCACACCAGGGATGACTTGCTTCTGCTTTCTGATATCTGGTCCTTAGCTCTGAAGTCCTGGAGGTTAGGAATGACACAATGGCTGGAATTACAGTCACCTGGAGTTATGTTAGTACTTGATGTTGGTTCATTCTGGGCCACAATTGTGCTCAGAGCTGGAAGAAAGACAAGTGATCTCCCTTTGTGCTGTCTGTCTGCAGGAACTAATTTGAGTTTCCTCACAGTTTGGTAGCTGGGTCCCAAAAGTGAGTATCCCATGAGAATCAAGCAGAAACTTTATCATTTTTCATCATTTGAGCTTGGAAGTCACATAGCATTACTTCTTACAAAGTCACAGGCCCACCTAGATTCCAGGGATGAGAACACAGATTCTACGTTTCTGCCAGTCTGGGCAATATAGTGAGTTCAAGGCCAGACTGTCTCAAGCCCCTCCCAAACAAATAAATAACCAATTGACTAAATTAACCAATCTTAATTTACAATCAATAGATAGCAAACTTTTTTTTTTTAGTCGGGAAGGATATTAACTGAGAAAAATTGTTTTTAATACATACTAAATTAATTATTCTGCCATATTCGAGATTGAATGGTCTAAGGGGGATTATACAAACCATACTTCTAAGAGATGGTGATATCCCAGAATAATATCGTAATTTAATATTATGCCTTATAAATGTGTTATGGGTATACTATATTTATTATTTATTATATTAAGCCCCTTATCTTTATTTTTTAATACTTTATCTTTTATTTATTAAGTTAAATATCCAGCATCTTAATTTGTGTTGTTTTTGAATCTAGGTTATGCTTTCTAGGTTATGATAGTTTGTCAGACTATTTAGTCATCACTTCCTGGAACATTTTAGCACCAGGTGGCAGCAAAATCTGAGGGCTGAGATAAAATTCTTGGCAGGGAAGTAAACACCTAATTAAGAATTTACTTCAAAACTCAGAATGGCCAATAAGGAGTAGCAAATGCATTTCTTCTTCACTTTCCTTCTTTCTATTTAGCTATCTTGTGCAATTGCTTCTCTCTCTCTCTGTCTCTCTCTCTGTCTCTCTCTCTGTCTCTCTCTCTGTGTCTCTCTCTCTCTCTCTCTCTCTCTCTCTCTCTCTCTCTCTCTCTCTCTGTCTCTCTGTCTATCCCCTTTCCTCTGATTTTTGAAATTGTGCCTATACCCTATGTTATGGTTGATACGTTGTGTCAACTTGAGAAGTTTAGAAGTTTAACTGAGATATTCAGGAGGGAGACAGGGTTCTTACTTTGTAAATATCCTCAACTTGTGCAAGAGGAGGGCAAAGAGATTTTGTGAGTGTAACATCTGCTCTAGGGAGTTGGGGAGTGGCCTGGATACACTCTAAGGGAGAAGAGGCTTGCTCTTGCCCGCTTTTGCTCTGGCTGCTGCCTTGAAGTGCTGTTCCAGCGTCAAGGCACCCTGACTTCGAACCAACTGATTATGGACTGAAACCTCCAAAAACTGTAAGATAAATAAACCTTTCCTTCCTTCATTTTGGGTGTCAGGTATTTTGCCCCAACAATGAGAGAAAAGTAAAAGTAACCAAGACACCCTATTCTCCCTTGCATCTGCCCCAGCCCCACCCCTTACACTCACATTCTTACAGACACAGAGAAAAGCTAATCAGTTAAGCGGACTGTGCTGGAAGTTAACTTCGGAAGAACAAGAACTAGGGTAGCCCAGCTCATAGACAGACAGTAGCATAAACCAAGTCAAAATGTTAGGACAATCCAGAATCTAAAGAAACAGAGATGAAGTTCACACAACAAATCTGAAGGAACAGAAGCATAGCCAAAGTCAGGTAGCCGAAGGGGTCAAAGAGATGAAAAGCAGCAGCAGGAAAGAAACATAACAATGATTCATCTTAAGAGGTCAACAAGGGCATGTGCTTGGTTATTTTGAGCTGAACTAGAGACAGACAAGAACTAGACTCATGCTGTCCTCTTAAATGTATCCAAGAGGTGAACACCTGAGGTCTCAAACATTCTCCATTCTTCAAAGGCTGACCAAAAAAATTAGAGTGATGGGGACTCTTTCCGGTTTTATCCTCTACTTGATCTCAACTGGCTGTTTGCAAGCTTGAGATGAATCTCTTGCTGAGAGTTTGAGTTCTGTTATCTTCTTGCTGGAAGAGATGGTAGTGGTTTGGAGTGGCAGGCCTAATTTGCTCTTATTTAGGAAACACTGCCTTAGTCACTTCAGATTTTGTCTGGCCAGAACCTAGTTCTTATGTTGTCAACCTGAGTAGAGATGCATACTTTTAAAATACAAGTACAAAATAATTTTTAACTCCATTAAGCAGATTTTTTAGAGAGTAAGTCAAGACTGCTAAGCACCTTTATTTTCAGAGGCTTCCTTAATCATGATGTAGTTCCAAATAGTATTTTTCAATAATTGTATTTTGCAAACACCTTTAAAAATGGATATAGAGATTTTAGGCATTTTCAGTCTTACTTTCCTAGTTGTTACAAAGGCCCAAGTTCAGTCCTTGTAGTATGTATCAAACTCTTAACTTAGACACCATCATTTGAAGAATCCCTAAAAGGAGTCTATTGTAATCTTTCTTTATTCCTGAAGCTTTCTGAACAGCTGCATATTTCACCGTATGACTGTAAAAGTGGATTTTCATGTCATACGCATAAAAAAGAAACAGCAGTCTTTGTTCGTGGAGCATGTCTTTGTTCGTGGATTCACAGGTGTTAACAGGTGGAAAGCGTCCAGCTTTTGCTCTCAGGAAGAAGAGATCTATTGTGGATAGTAACTGCCTCTTGAGATGTAGCTGTGTTTATGTCTGGCCGTGCAAACCAAGAGGTAGACTGTCGTCACAGAACAGGTGTTTGTAGACAACTAGCAACAAGATGGAGTCAAAGTTGTCTATGGAGAATGGTTACGAGTGTCCAAGGAAGCCTCAGAGGGGACCCAGATGTGATCTCTAGGAGCTACACTCAGGACCCTGATTTAGCAGCATGATAAGAAGTCTCTGTCTCTGTCTCTGTCTCTCTGTCTCTCTGACTCTCTCTCTCACTGAGTATCTAATAACAAGCTCTGATGTGTAAACCAGGATGCTCATTTGTTGACTTACAGCTAGAGAGTTGTGTTTTCTAGTAAATATATTCTTCATCTATAGAGCAATCTACAAAGAAAGCCAATTATTATAAAGAGTCTGATCTATATAAGGCTAAACTCATAGCAAGGAGAGGTAGTACATAATACAAATGTTTAATAGTATTATCTTTGCTATAGTTTGACATACTTGTCTCATATAGAACAGAACATTAAATTCCTCTTTTGTTTGTTTCTTTTTCTTTTTTTCTTTTCAAGACAGGGTCTCACACTGTAGTGTAGGCTGGCTTTGAACTCACTATGTAGCCCAGGCTCACCTTCAACTTACTGCAATCCTCCTGCCTCAGCCTCCCAAGTGCTGAAATTACAGGCATACACCACCACACATGGCTCCTTTTTTGTTTCTTTGTCTAGACGTGATGTAATAGCTTTTCTACTTTTAGCATTTTATACTCAACTTTCATTTCTTCTGATGCAATGGAATCATAGTATGACCTCGAAAGGATTAGACAAAACATCTAATCAGAGAACTGTGTTTCAAAACATATGAGGAGAAAATAAGTTACCCTTAACTACTTTACATGTCTTCAAGTCTGCAAAGATAGATAATTTATCCCACAATGTACATGCAACATTACTCATCCTTTGAAATATTCGATAACATCATAGAGATGAGAAGATGACTTTGAACCCTTGAAACAAGCAAACATTTCGATTTTCTAAATAGGGAAATGATTTGAGCCTGAAAGGATAGGAAAATAATTCTAAGGTAATCCTCTGGAAAAGTCTAAGCAGGTTATTGCATATAGAAGGAATACAGTGATACCCAGAAAGCACCATGGGTTCACTACCATCATTAGCCATACCTATTTACCATTTACTTTCTAGGCTGGATTATTAGCAGACATAACATGTACTGGTTTATCAGACTTAAGATCAAGCCCACATTTCAATCATAAAATCATTTGAAAAATATTACGTTTTCTTCTGTATTGCAAATCAGTTCATACAGAGCAATTATTTCTTCATCAAATCTGGGTACAACTCTACCATGAATCCATTCTGCTTCCTCCTGTAAGATGATCTGAAGGCAACCTTGTAGTTGGAATAAGATGGCCTTTATTTGGAACAGTTTAAATTTCCTTTTCAGAATTCTTTTTCTATGTTTAATTCTTTTCCAAGGGCACATTGGATTTCGAAGAGTAAATTTTTAACTGTTCAGAAACAGTCATATCTTAAAACAGTCTGTTTTGTTTAAAACAAAAGAGGATGAACTTTAATCATCTAGTCAATTAAAGTCAGAAAGAGGAAGGCAAAAATAAAGGGTACACACATAAACCAAAGAAGCTGATTTAGTTGTGGGTCTTGAAAATTGACCCTGAAAGTAATCTCTATAGGATTTTTTTTTATTGAAAGAGAATAACCCTAGTATTTTCAGATATTTACAGATTATTTTGCTTTCCAGTGTTCAAAAATACAGGTTTAAAATGATAAGGTACAGCAGGGTGTGGTGGCGTACATCTGTAATTCTGGCACTCAGGAGGCTGAGGAAGGAGAATCTTTGCAAATTTGAGACCAGCCTGGACTACAAAGTTCAAGGCCAGCCTGAATTGCATAACAAGACCCTGTTTCAAAAAGACAAAAAAAAAAAAAAAAAAAAAAAAAAAAAAAAAAAAAAAAAAAAAAAAAAAAAAAAAAAAAAAAAAAAAAAAAAAAAAAAAAAAAAAAAAAAAAAAAAAAAAAAAAAAAAAAAAAAAAAAAAAAAAAAAGAAAAGAAAAGAAAGAAAGAAAGAAAGAAAACAGAAAAGGATAAGGTAGATAGAATATAAGTATGCATACAGATTATTCTATACCTTTCTTTCTTCTGGTCTAGCAATGTAATCCCAGCATTACAAGTATCCTTTAGTAACAGAACAGATTTTATTCCATTTTAAATTCATTTTCATATGTATGATTTTAAAATCAAGATAACAGATTTTACCTTCTAATGTTCTGATATACTATAAATCTTAGCTCTTTTAAGCTTAAATAGAATTTTAAAAACACACAAGAAATACAGATATTTTAAAATTTGCATCTTTTCTTGAATTCATTTGAAAATAAAATTCAAACTAATTCTAAATGCAAAAATATTCAGTTACCAATAGATTCACATTATATTCAAGTGTTATGTCATGTATGGCTTCAACCAAATTTTAAAAGTTGGGAGACAGCAGTAGTGTCAGAAAATAACATCTGTAACATTACTTTTCCAATATACTTCATGCATGCAAATTTCCTCTGGGACACTTTAAATAATCTTCACCAAAATTTAATTAAATAAGAAATAAAAAAGAAATATCTATTCATTTATAATTTACCTTATTACAGAATTAATTAAAAGTGATTTCCAAATTACACATAATGTAAGAACACCTCACATAAAGCAAAAAAAAAACAAAGAAGAAGAAGAAAGTAATCAACTGAAGGGTTGAAGGAAGATTCACATGAAAATACTCTGAAATCCTATATACCTGCTAAATTTGAGTTAGGGTTTCTAATAGACATTGCAAAGAAGGTTCATAAGTTTAAAAAAAAAAGTCTAGTTAGAGGGTTACAAAATTCTAAACTCTTGAAGTCTGAGGATTCCAATCACCTGCTAATCTAAAATACTTCCTGATGATAACCTAGTTGAAAGCTGAATTAGGAGGACTCAAAATACAATTCAGACTTCTCTGTCCTAACAACCAAAGTAGTTAGTGGCTCTCAGTGGCTCTCCTTATATCAACCAAACTTCTTGATTTCGTGTTCAAAACCATTCTTGTAACCAAACTAAGGTAAGCTCCCTGAAGGAAGATGACATTTTTCACTCAATCTCGTGTTTTCAGAATTATCCCAGTACCAGTGATAGAGTCAGTGTCCACATCCAAAAACAATTCTGTTATGTAGAGCGTTCTCAATCAGCCAAGATAGTTGACAGAAACCTCTCCAGTTCTCCTCTTTCTCTGTAACACCTGACCCTACTAGCTCTAGCTGTCAATGACATTTTCTGCCATGTTAATAGCAACAAGAGAAAGAATACCTCCACTATCAGTAATAACTACAACAACACCACTTCGCTTTTGTCTAATGTTCTCAAGCACGTAAAGCACAGACATACAAATCTTACTCTTACAATTCAGAATAGGGACTGTGACCCCGGTCTTCAGTGTAGAAAGTAAGTCTTGTGTAGGTCACATCCTTGTTAATAGAAGATATCAGATGTTTTTTCTCTCCCTTTTAGGCTTTTGTGGAATTAAGTTTGTACATCTCTTATCACAAAAGTAACTACATTTTCTATAGTGTGAAACACTTTCTCATACTAAATTTCTTTTTTTTTTCCATTCTCACCACGATTTCATTGGTAGTAAAAAATAAATATATTCTGTCTTTACTTTAAGGGCCTTGTTGTTTGCTTCATATCTCTAAAAATATTAAAAAATGAGAGCCACTCAATAGTTTACCTTGCTCATCACTACCACCACTCTCATTTCATCGTCTTTCAAAAACTGAAACTAAGATATGTAAGGTGTGTGCATTCTGGCAAGTGTTAGACAAATTTTAAAAATAGATAATGCTGTCTTCACTTTATCTTTTCTTTGCCCTTACATTATTAAATTTGGTACACATATCCCAAAAGTGCCAAAATCTGGAAATAAAATACGTATTTTCCTCTGTCTGGACACTTTGACTAATGATGAAAGAAAAAAGGCTGGTGATGATGAGAAGGAACTGACATCCTGGAACTTGCTGCAGTAACTAATTTAAGGACAGAGTCTGGCTGGAGTCCACCAGGTGAATCAAGGATGTGTTGACAAGAGCTACCCTTTAGGGGAATTTCTGATGAAGACATTACTAGGTAGGAAAAAAGACTTCAGCAGAGATGTTTTTTCTTTTTTTAGTAAGGCTCCTCATTCCTTATCTTGGCTCAGAGTGACTGTTGCCAGCCAGAAGGCTGAGGAACCAGAACAAAAACAGAAGCCACTATCAGAAATCTCCTGAGCCAGGCGTGGTGGCACACGCCTTTAATTCCAGCACCCAGGAGGCTGAGGCAGGACGACAGTTGTCAGTTCGAGACCAACCTGGACTGCAAAGTGAGTTCAAGGCCAAACTGAACTACATAGTCTCAAAAAACAGGGCCAGAGATTTAGCTCAGCTGTGTAAGCGCCTGCCTAGCAGGTGTGAGGTTGTGAGTTCAATTTCTGGTACAAAAAAAAAAAAAAAATCTCCTGCATCTAAGAACCGGAAGCCTCCCATGCTGAGATGCAGCATTATCAAAGTTTAGAAACACAAGATGCATGGTGCCTTTGGAGCTGTGTGACATGGGGTCTTATCCATGGTGTCCAGCTCTGACTTCCTATTCCACTACATAAGTGTCAAAGAGGGCACCTGTTTTATTGTATTTTCTATTGTTAATAACACAATACCACATTCTTAAAGAAAACAGATTTAGTTTGGATCATAGTTCCTGGTCTAAAGTCAAGTGATGGCCTTCTGCTGGCCAAGTCCCAAGGTAGCACAGGGCACCAGGTGGCAAGAGATAGCACATGTGTGTGTGTCTCTTCAGATCTGTCCCTCATCTTGTAAAGCTATGGATATTCAGTTATGGGGGGCTCTACCCTAATGACTGCACTTAATCACCTTCCCTCTCAAAAGTCCTGTCTTTGAACACCTTAGTCAGATTAAGGTCCCACCTCTTAATCCCTCGAAGTGAGGATTAAATTTCAGCATTTGTTTTTGGAGACAAACCACAGCAATAAAAGAACAAGTGTTCCCAATTCTTTTGATGGTTTGGCAATTGACGTTTTGATTTCAGTTCATTTTGTGGCTTCCTCTCACCTCAGTCTCCCAAATGCTAGAATTATAGGTGTGCACCTGGTTGAAAACTTTTAAAAATATACTAATGTCTGGTACTACAATTTTGATATGAAATGTCCTTCAAAGGTTCATGTGTTAAAAGCTTGTTCCCTGTAGTGGTACTAGTGGGAGGTGGTGGAATCTTTAAGAAAAGGGACCTACTAGATGTTGTAGGTCTCTGCAGATGTGTCCTCAAAGAGGATTTGAGGGCCCGATCTCTTCCTTTTCTGCTTTCTCTTGGTGCTCTCTCATTATAAGGTTAATGACTTTGCTTCTTCATTTGCTCCCAACCATGATACACTGCCTTGCCACAGGCCCAAAAACAGTGGAGGCCACCAATGAAAGACTGAAACCTCCGAAACTGTGAACCAAACAAGACCTTTCCACTTTATGGGCTGAATATCCTGGCATTTGTTGCACTATCAGAAAGCTAACACATTTTAGTTCTACTCCAAGACCAAATAAATCAGGATATCTGAAAGTGAAGCCTGTGCAATTATTATCTTTTAAAGTGCTCTAAGTGTCCATTTTGTGCTGTGGCCTTGTTCCATTTAAAGAGAACGAAGGATGAGAATCTATGCCTCAGAAAGCTTTCTTATTCTTCCTCTGATCCCAACCTTAGTGACAAACTAAGCTTTAGAAAGTTTGCCCAGATGGAGGAGCTCAGTTGTGAAACTGAAAAAGACACCCATGAGATCACAAACGCCATGAGACAAGTGTGTTATCCAAAACAAATATTTATCAAACGTCATATTCCAGGCCATGTACAACGTGTTAGGAACACAAATATATAAGATAAAGTTCTTGACCTCAAAAAATTTCTGCTCTGGTTAGAAAGATATGAGAATGTCAGTCACACAGAACAAGATGAAACTGAGGTTCTTTGGGAGCACAGCCCAGGGAAATAAGGGAAAGTTTTGAAGAGAGAAGAGATTTGAGGTGGGTTTCAAGTAACATTTCAACTAACATTCAATGGAAATGAAGCAGAAAGATTCCAAAGAAATGAATAGCTAGAGCAAAGTCACAGGAATAAGAAAGTGGATGGGACATTGAGAAATTATAGGAACCTGACCCAGAAAGTGGTGAAGAGATTCAAGATTAAAATTAGAATTTGATGAAGGACCTCAGAACCCCTCCATGAGGAGTTGACAGATGTTGTGGAAGTCAGAAAATCTGTATATGTGTCTTCAATAAAGAAGGCCACCTCAAAGGTTTAAGACTAGATAGTGTCACAATCAGATCTGAAACAAATGGAATCTAATCTATGTGAACTTTCATAAATGCATCTGAAATAGTTATTTTTCCTGCCCTCTGGAAACTTTCCCTCTGTGTATATCTTTTAGCACATTTAGTTTCTACACCAGCAAGAGGAAAGCTGCATAGACACATCACTTATTCTCCCTAAATCTAATGGAGTTTGAGAGTCTGAGTGCCCTTCTTGCTTCTCTCTCTACTCTGGGGAACCTGAACATACAATGTTGAAAGTTTTATGCCTTCTACATGTGTTCTTTCTGTTCAGAGCGCTTTTTCTTCTCTTCTTTGATAACTCATCTGTATTGATTAAACTCTTAAGTCACTGGCTCTGTGCTCTACCCATAGTATTTTTGTAGAGATGGCTAATAAACCACTTATTACTTTTATTGTGTTCATTAACATCTCTATTCCCCCTACCCCAACTGTGAGTTGCTGGGGGACAGGAACATGCTCTTTGTCAACTTGCAATCATCAGGTCTCAGCATAGAGGCTGGGATATCAGTGGTGCCAACTGAATAAATAAAAAAGCACTCACCAGGTATTGCGAAAGCTCATACTTGGCTGTTATGCCCTTTAATGTTTAAGTACATGTTTTGGGGACGTTTTTTCCATGTTTAAAACTATTTCATAACGTCTCAAACATTGCTTTTCTGAAATGTTCATCTACATATTCAAAATGACACTTTATCAATTTATTTCTGTAGAACAAGCACCAAAATCGCTTTTTAAAAAAGTGATAACCTGCTAAGGAAAAACTAAAGTTAATGCGTCTTTGGCTAGAGAAAATATAAATATCACTCAAAAAAGCTTCTACAAAAGACTGAAGCCAACAGAAGGGGTCAAATATCCTCTAGAGGGGATGACAATGGGATTGAGGACTTGCTGGGTGTTGAAAAAGGGAGGGAGGGGTTTTTGTGGATTTTGTTGATTTCCAATTCCTTAAATGTATTCCACCAGTTGGGGGATTAAAAGGTTTACTGGTGAGAGTGTCTGTTGTCAAAAGACTGAGGATAGATTCTATAATCCTGTTAAAGAGAACTCCGGCAGCTTCTCAAACAGGCATCTAGAAATACCATATTTGGTGTCTCAGAAGTAATTTTGCCCTTTGTTATACTCACTTGGTTCTTCTCTAACAACCCTGCTGTCCCTGGAAGAAATGGCAGGCTTAATTTGTGTACCATTGTACTCATGCTTTGTAAGATGCTTTGTCCATTTCTCCTTGCAATTCTATTAGTTTTGGCCTCCTGTGTTTTTACATGCTGTTGTTGGGTGCATATACATTAAAGACTGTTTTGTTTTCTGGGAGAATTGAACCCTTTGTCATTAGGTAGTGTGCTCCTTGTTATTCCTGATAATTTTCCTTGTCCTGAAGTCCACTTTGTCTGAAATTAATATAGCTTTCTTTTAACGGCATTAGTATGTATTGTGGCCTGTATTGTGTCCATCACAAAAATTCCTATGTGAAGTTCTAATTCCCAGTGCTGACAAAGTGATTGCATTTGGAGATAGGGTCTTTAAAGAGGTAATTAAATTAAAATGAGGCCGTTAAGGTGAGTTTTAAGGAGCACGAAGCTGTCCTTACATGAAGGGAAATCCAGATGCAGACATGTACGGGGAGAAGACACTGTGAAGACTTAGGGAGGAAATAGCCATCTATGAGCCAAGGAAAGAGATTTGGAGCAGGTCCTTCCCTCACAATCTTTGGAGAAAAACAACAGTTCTGGCACCTTTAATCTCAGATTTCCAGCCTCCAGATTGTGAGAGTGTAAATTTCTGTTGTTTAAGACACCTGGACTGTGATACTTGTTATGGCAACCCTAGTAAATAAACACAACATCTCACCATTCCCTAGCCCATTATTTCTTACTTATGTGTGTCTTTATATTTAAAATGAGTTTCTTGTAGACAACATGTAGTTGAGTCTTATTTCTTTTATTTACTCTGACAATCACAGTGGTATATTCAAACAGTTCACATTTGAAGTGGTTATCATGTAGATTGTTTAATATCAATCATGTTTGTAATGTTTTCTATTTATTGGATTTGTTCTTTGTTACCTTTTATTTTCCCTTCTTTTCTGTCTTTTCTGACATATCGGTTATACTTCTTTTGGAATGCTTTTAGTGATTGCCCTAGGGTTTGCAATATACATTAGTAACTAATCTAAATTCACTTGCAAATAACATCATATCAGGTACCTTATAACAGCATATTCTAATTCTCCACTCTCATCCCTTAAAATATTGTTACCATTCACTTTACTTACCTACATACTATAATCACCCAGTACATTGTTACTATTATTGATTTGAACAGACCATTGGGTGACTGAAAAGCACTGGAACAAAAAAGATAAACATCAAATTACTGTAATAAAATATAGATACAGATGTGCCACTCCCCCAAAAGTTTACATTATAAAGTAGTCACCTGAAGGAAAGAGCCATTACATCTAGAAACCTCATAAATATTAGCTAATGAAACATTTGGGATGGCTGTGGAAAGACAAATAATGCAGAGAGCTAAGAGCAATTGGTTCAGCATATTCCAGGTTAAGCCAAGGGAAAGGACTGAGTTAAAGAATATTGAGAATTTCAGTTTGAATAGAACAAAGAATGTTTGAAGGTAAGTAATGGGAGAGAAAGTGAGAAAGCAGGGTTGGGCCTGCACATCTGCACATCTGTCATGTAGCATTGTTATTCATGATAACAATAAAGATACTACAAAATCCAAGGTGCCTTAAAAATTGCTAAAGTTTAAATGACATTTAATATCATTTAAACACTAGAAATGTTTAGTGTGTTCTGGCTGAAAATACAGTATAAACTTACATCTTTGAGGGTGAGTTTGAATGCTAAAGGTTTTGAATATGAGGATTTGAGATCAGTGAGTGTAGCAAAAATTACATAGCAAAGCTACTCTTGAAAATTCTTTAAATTGCCTATAAGATCCATTAAATATGGTTTACATAACTCCTATGCACACTGTTTTTAGAATAGCTAAACTAGCTAATCTAAAACACAAAAATAGAGTGGGAGAGGGGTGGGATATTTAAAGTAGATATTGGGCATTTAATCTATTCCACATGTAAAATGATTATAAAATTCCTACCTGATAAGTGGAAGGTGAGAGGGAATTCTTTTTTTTTTTTTTTTTTTTTGTACCGGGGATCAAACTCACAACCTTGTGCTTGCCAGGCAGGCGCTTGTGCCGCTGAGCTAAAACCCCCGCCCAAATCAACTCATGAGTGGGAATTCTAAGTGTTCTTGTTTGCTTGTAGCATTTATTCCTGGTTTAAGATTGGTTTCTATAACCTTAATATATGTGAACAGATTGGTGTGTGTGTGTGTGTGTGTGTGTGTGTGTGCATGTGCCTAAGCAGTGCTAGGAGTCAGTGAAGCAGATAGTAAAGAGGTTTAAGTAATAAAATCAGTAAATACATTACATCTAATTTTAAAATGGTATCATCATATATTAGAAACAAGTGCAAGTTTGGGTCTATAATAGTTTAAATTCTCTTGATTGAAAGCATTAGAAGTTAACCAGGCACGGTGATACAGGCCTGGGAGACTGAGGCAAAAGGATTGCAAGTTCAAGCCCAGCCTTGGCAATTTAGGAATTCAGTAAGACTGTTGTCTCAAGAAAAATAAAATAAGATGGTCTGGAGATGCAGTTCAGTGTAAAGGTCCTGGGTTCAATCCCTAGATGACAACAATGATGACAAGGATGATGACAATGAAGAAAGTAGTAGAAATTTACCTGAGCTTTAAGATAGTTAAAGAAAAAAAGAAGGAAGGGTTTTTTTGTTTTGTTTTGCTTTTTTAGAAGATTTGGGGATATAACCAGACCTAGATGTAGAGATGCAAGTAAACCTGGAATGAACCAGAGCCAGGAATTTAAATGTGCTTCAAATTCTATTTCTTGTGTGTCTAATCATTGCCATCTCCTTAAGTGTCATGACATTTTTAATTAAATTTTCAAATAGGTCCAGGGCTTTGTAAGGAATAAGAACTGCTGCTGTTATTTCACCAGTTTTAAAGAGAGGTAATAGAAATAAATAATAGTAAAGGCTTTGTGTGTTTCAAGTCATGAATTTCTAACTGTTTATCTTCCTTTTTTTTTTATTGAGGTAAACCTACATGAAGGATACAAATCTTAAGTATACAGCTGATGAAGCTTCACATGTATAATCAAACCAGATCAACACATAGAACATTACTGACACCCCAGAATACTAATCTCACCCTAACGGTAATGGCTACTATCACTTTTCTTTTAAATTTTCTGTCTCAGTTGACAGGCTGGTGGAATGATGGAATGCACAGAGAAATAGAAGACATTCAGAACTGCAGTAGCTATAATTCATCACTACCTAAAGAATCTAGTGAAGTTAGTGGCTTTCCAATTTTTAATATGACATACCAAAAAACCCACAACTATTTCTTAATATTATAACCTAGAAGATTCATTAATATGTGTTTTTTCACCTCACTACACTTAGTAATAGTATCTACAAACAGAGTGTCTTCCTCTTTATCCTCTAGTCCATAGAATGAAAAACATGGTGCTAGGGACTGAAAATGTCTAGAGCTCCTCTCCAAACTCTTTTTTGAAATCTTAAGCCCTGGTGATGGTATCAGGCAATGAGGCCTTTCAGAGGTAATTAGGACCTGTGAGCATCATCCTTCTGAGTGCAATTATTACCCTTATATATATATAAAAAAAAAAAGACCCTAAAGAGCACTCTAGTGCTCTTTTTCTACCTCAGATGCATGAAATGAGAACTTGGCAGTCTGCAGCCTGAAAGAGGACCCTCACCAGAACCTAACCATACTGGTACTTGATTTTATATGTCCACTTTTCAGTGGGAGAAATAAATTTTTGTTGCTTATGCTACCTAGTGCATGCTATTTTGTTATAGAAGCCCAAACTAATACATGGATGCCAAGCATTTAGCTTTCAAGAAATCACCTAGATTGCAGCTAGCATCTCACTTCTAGTACTGTTACAAGCAACTGAGTTAGTTAGAAATATTATAGTCAGACAGGGCTAGGCCTTCAAGGAAACCAGCACAAAGGACCAGATGTCTTGTGACCTTGGAAGAGACACACACCTCTTGCTGTGGGCCAGATCTCAAGACAGAAGGCAAAACAGATGCAACCACACCCTAAGTATAAATATTAGGGATTAGGTATGGGTCATCCTGAGACGCCAGGAATTACCATTCCAGCTCCCTACAGAGTCACTGATCTGTAAGAATATTCTATTATACAAAACTCGCTTCCCCATTTGTCCCTGATTTGGTCAATTTTACCTAGACAGTTCATCTTATTGGTTGACCACAGTTCTGTCCCACCTCATGCCCATCTGTCTTCCAAGTCCCCAGTTTTACCATCATGGTTTTACTCTATAAAAGTCACTAGAGAAGACAAGAGTCTTTGGCAACCCACTCAGGACTCCTTCTGTCTTTCGCAGACAGAAGCTTTCTTTCTCAATAAAAATATTTCTGTTTTTAACCTCCATTGTTCCTAAAATTCATTCTTTGATTTTAGAGAATATGAACTCGTACTGGACATATATTAGGTCGGGAATTTCATTCCCCTATATCAGTATCAAATACCCGAGAAACTTATCTTTTAGTTTGAATCAAGGGTCTGCTCCTGGACCAAAACACTATGGTAAGGGAACTCAGTTTATGCTTAGACATGATGGTTGCCAGAGGCTCATAACTGTTGGCATTCAGATTGATACAGGAGAAAGAAACTCCCAGACTACTAGATGTCTGGTATGAGTTCCAGTTCTCTAAAATCGAAGAATAAATTTTAGGAACAATGGAGGTTAAGAGTAGAATATATTTCAAAGGTTCTTGCCCTGGTATAAATTACTGTACAATTATGGCGATGGTCTAACAGTAACCCTTACCCCCATGACCACTCCCTCCTTCTTCTCCTTTGGCCCAAATTGTTATTTTCCCGTTTGCATGCAAAGAAAATTCCAATCAGTTCCTCACACGTCACCAATGCCTGCCCCATATGCCACTTCTGATCAGAGGTCATATGGCCCTCTGCCTCTCTGTATTGGGTTGGAGGAGAAAGCCAAACCCTCGCAGGTTGTGGGTTCCTCTCGGCGTCCTCAATAAAGGGCCACTTTCTCTGTCCTTCGGCTTCTCTATTGCACCAGAAAACTGTAACAATATTTATTGAGAGAAAGAAGGCTTCTGTCCAAGAGAGAGACAGAAGGGGTCCCAAGTGAATTGCCAAAGACTGCCTTTTCTAAGAGCTTTTATGGAGCAAAACCATGAAGTAAGGCAGGTCAAAATTGGGGAAAACATGGGAACTTGCAAGACAGGCAGGCATGAGGTGGGACAGAACTAAGGCTAATCAATAAGATTACTAGCATAATTACTTAATTAAAATTGATTAAATCGGGATCAAATGGGCTGGCAATTCACATAGCAAGTAGGCATGAATACAGAACAGGGCCTTTAGCTGTGGGGGCTGGGATGTGACTCCTGGCTTCCTCAAAGTGATCCATACCTATTTAGAATATCAATCCCTGATGTTTATACTTAGGGTGTGGTTGCATTTGTCTGATCTTTTGTCTTGAGATCTGGCCCACAGCAGATGTCTGTCTCCTCCAAGTTTACAAGGTACCTTGGCTTCTGCGCTGGCCCCTGAGGGCCCAGCCCTATCTCCCTGCCTGTAATATTTCTATCTAACTCAGCTGCCTATAACAAGATTTTTGAAGGGAAATGTGGTTCCCCAGAAAAAAAACTGGGATGGCAATTGTGCTAAATTCAAGTTAACTTGTCTCTCTTCTACGGTACTAGAAAAATTATTACTTTATTCATGTAGCAAATATATATTGATTACTTAGCATGATCATGGAACTGTGCTGGGTTCTAAGTACATAAGAAGGTAATACCTTTCCTCAAGAAATTGAGAATCTATTGGAAGACAGACAAAATGATGAGACATTCTACTAAATATGGTAAGTACTACTAATGGAGTAAGCATAGATTACTAGGGTAAGTCTTAGTTACGTTTCTTGTTGCTGAGAGAACATATCCAACACCCAAAGTTAAAAGGAGAAAAGTTTATTTAGCTCAAAGTTTGTAGAGGTTTCAGTTCACAATCAGCTGGCTCCACATCAGGGTGGTACATGGCAGAGGGTCAACAGTCCATGGTGGAGATCGACAGCAGAAGCAACAAGGAAAGACAGGACTCTAGGGTAGGTGTGACACTCACACCCTTAGCCCCAGCATTGGACAGTGAATCAATCACAAATTTTAGATTCAGCCACCTCTGAAAAGCCTGCCCCCACATGACTACATGAAGCTTTGAGAGGACATCTAGACAAAAGTCATAACAGTATATTAGTATATAAGGGGTTAATAAACATGGACTTCAGAGGTTGAAGAAAGTTTCCAAGAGATGACTTTGAAATTCAGTCTTAAAAAATGAAGAGCAATTTCTTTGCTGTAGAAGTGAGGGAAGAAGAGAGAGTGGGGAAAATAAGCAAAAATGGTATTCTAAGAAGAGAGAGTAACAGTTGCAAAATTTGAGATTTTTAAAAAAATGTTTTATTACAAAAATCATAATGGAATTTTGATGAGGATATTGATAACTTTTACAATTAATGTGAGGAAAATCAACAACTTTACAATACTGAGGTTTTTTTGCCTTGAGAAAATAGTGTATTATTTTTCTATCTATGTGAGTCTTTGTTTGTATGTTTTATGAAATTGAAAGTTGAGGATCAAATCACAGATTTTATTCTTAGATAAGTTTGTGTGCTACGCCTGTTACTTACTAAATGAAACCTTGACCTCAGGCCTCAGTTTTCTAGTCTATAAAATGGGAATGACTAGAATCTTTTAGGGTTGCCCTCGGGATTTCCTCCATTCCTTTTGTAATCCTTCTCTCTGTCCCCATTCACCATTTGGCTTCTCAATTTTCCAAAGAGGTCTTGTAATTCCCGAGAAACACTAATTACTTTTGTTATTTTTGAATGTGATCTTTTTCTCCCACTACATTTTCAAATTGGTGATTGCTATTTAGGAAAGGTGTTTCTTGTATCACCTTATTGAACTTCTTTAAATTAATCACCATAAATTTTTCAAGAAAGAAATCATAATTCCAGAAAATACTTTTTTCTATTTTCTTTCCAAATGTGTATGTAGTGTTTTTGTTGGCCTTATTGAGTTCTGTTAGGATCTCAGGGAAACATTGTCTCGTGGTTAGGCCTGCCCCTAACAACTTTATGGTCCAGGATAAGAGAGAGAAAAAAAAAAAAACAAAGATTCACACATTATATGTCTAAATATTTATATATTTTAAACCAAGCTAACCAATTGAAAAGTTAGTTTCTTACATGGTGTCCTAACTTATGACAAACACACATATGATGAGAAAGTCAGGTTTATATTTAAAATTCTTAAGTACTTCTTTTAATTGTATTTCAGGTTTTTTTTGTTTTGTTTTGTTTTTTGTTTTCAGAACTGAACACCGATACCTTTACTTCAAAAGGTGTTGTTTAAAGCATAAAAACATTTTCCCATGTGATGGACTAATACTTAAATTTTTCTCCTTAGAATGGAAATTTGGTAAACACTTCATTCCTAGAGCCAATCACAATATAAACAACACCATCATCTGGTATGCGCTCAGAGAAAATCCAAATTACTTTGCAAATTTTTAGAAATTGCTTTACTTTAGAAAATTGCCTTTCAAGGACTTCTTAGGGCTGGAGAATCATCCATGGTTCACAACTGCTACTTCCTCTCCCATTCCACTGTAAAAGTTTAAGAACTGAATTTCCATACAGATATTTTGAACATTTTATGACTTCCAAAGGCAATACTGTAAGTAAGTGTATAAGTGAATACATTCTAAGCAAGTCATCTGGATATACATACTTTATAAAGGGCTACATCTGGGAAGTTACATCACCCAGTGAAGAGGACAAGTGACCTGCATAGGGCTTCAAAGTCAGCCATCTGCTTGTTGTGATGGTGGCATCTGGTCTAACTGGAATAACTGGGAAGGAAATTACAAAAATCATTTGTGAGATCCAGCTCTGTCACAAACAGGCTGAACTGGTGTGAGTTCCTTAACATTCTTTGTTGAACTTCAAAGCCATTACCTATGAAATTGGAATAAGAACATCTGCATTAAGCCCACCACCAGTTTCTAGAGAGATATCACAATTTGCCTGAATTTCCATTTCTGTGCTTGTACCAGTTAAGATACACACTCCTGTCCTGTTTGTCTCACGGGGCTTTGGAGATAAGAGGGATAAGGCACGACCTTCCTGGACTTCAGTTTCTACACTTGTAAATAGTTCAGTTTCTACACACGCCAGTCTACGAACAGAATTCTAATAAGAACAAAGGAAAATACTCAGGGAAGCTTCAAAATATAAAGGGCATTACAAATGTAAATTGTCTTAAAACGCAAAAAGAGACTCAAAACTGCTTGTACTTCTTTTTCCTCCGGTTTTAGGGTTACAACTCCACATTATAAATCAAGACCACTTTTCTAGGAAGTTGTGTCTGCTTTGGCACGCAATACCCAAGCACCACACTTATCACTCCTGGCCGCAGGGGCGGGGCCCAACCCGCCACCGCCCCTGGAGACGCCCCGCCCCAGACGACGGCCCCGCCCCTTTCCTACGCGCCTGCGCGGTGATCACCAACCGGCCTCGAGCGCCCCGGCTGGAGGTAAGGGGCTCGCGAGAGGCTGCTGGGGGCGTCGGACCCCGACTGGCACCTGGGGTCGATGCCAACCCCATGCGGGGAGAGGTGCCGGCGGGAAGCCGGGCCATGGCTCGGAGATGTGAGCCCTGCGGGGGCTCTTTCCAGCACTAAAACTGGCAGAGCCCTGGTCGGTTTCGGTTTTGGAAGAGCCGTTCCAAGCGTGTGCAGGGAGGCCGCGGACCGGCCGAGAGTGGTGGCTTCCCGGGTTGCGGGTGGAAAAGTTTCCGGCGCCTCCGCGGGGCTGGCACACTGTGGGCCCTAGGCCACTGGCTCTCGATCCCGGGCCTGCCTGCCCAGCTGTTGTGGGTGAGAGCATTGGGTGTGTGTCACAGGGGACACTGTAGGGCTGGCGCGACGCTCGGAGGTACAGAGGGGACCCGGAGCCCGAGGCCTCAGCCTCCCTCCCGTGAGCCAGACCGAGAGGTGACTGCCGGTGTGACACCTGGCTCCCACCTTTCAAGTTGTGCAAGGCTCAGAGGAGACCAGACAGAGGGACCACCGGCCTTTCCTCTACAGATTTTCCTCCCTTGCGTCAGTCTGAAACACAAAAGATGAGCCTGAGGAAATGGGGCGCCACCTGCACACCCACACATGGCAACTCCGGGTGTTTCTTTGAAGCGATGGTGTTGCCAGAGACTTTGGACTTTTTCTGGGAAATAGGGCTTTTCAACTTATTTTCTTAACCATGAGTATTCCCCCATCCCAAATCAGGAACATGTATTCATCTCATATTAGTTGTAAGCGCTAAATGACAAAAGTTTGTAAAGTACCAGGCACACTTCTGGCAACTTTTTGCAAGTATTAGTGCAATGAAAATGATTGCAGTTTTATGACTTCTAAATGTTTCCATCTTCTGTGAAGCTTTAATTCTTTTGGAGGGGGGTGTTGAGACGAGGTAGTTTAGGCCGGCCTTGAACTCACTGTAGCCCAGCCTGGCCTCCAACTCACAGCGATTCTGCCTCAGTTTCCCTAGTGCAGGGATTACAGATGTGCGTTACCACACCCAGTGAAATTTTAGTTCTTGAACTTTATAAAAATTTACGTTGAAATACATTTACAGTTTACGCAAAGTTTTAAAAAGTAATGGCGAATTCTCACTTCCGTTAATGTTAACATTGTACATGCCATTCTACAGTTATCGAGAGCAAGAAATTATCAGAACAATACTAACTGATCATTTTTTAATTTCATCTGATTTATTTGGAATGTCCTTTTTGTTTTCCAGGATCCAATCTAAGATCCTCACATTGCATTTAGTTGTCTTGGCTGCGTCGTGTCTTCCACTTTGTGACAGTTCCTCAGTATTTTCCTGTCTTTCATGATCTTTGCACTTTTGAAGATTCCAAATGGTGGTTGTCCAGTGATTTATCGTGATTAGGTTAAGGTTATGCATTTTTGTTAATACCGCAAAAGTGTGTCTGCCCTTTTCAGTTTATCCCATCAGGGTGCATGATAATGACTTACTGCTTGTGATATTAATTTTGATCTCTTGGTTAAAATACTGTCTGCTGGGATTCTCCAATGCAAAAGTACTATTTTTTCCAAGTTCATATTTAGGAAGAAACTTTTAAACTAAGCAAATATCATGCCTCTTCAAACTTTCCTATCATAAATTTAGCATCCATTGTTGGATCTTGCCTTCAATAATTAATACTATGTGTTCTAATTGTGATTTTCTATTTCCCTCATTCCTTCTGTAGTTATTAATTGTAGTTCTTTGGTAAGGAAGAGTTGTCCATTTTCCCTGTTTATTATTCTGTATTCAACTATTGTAGAAGTCTGGAATCATGTAGTTATTTTTTTATTTTATTTTTCATTTTATGTCTCAAATTGACCCAGCCTGGATGATTGGGAATTTTTTCAGGTTGCTTTTTGTATCCTTCTGACAGACTTCCCCTTTTTAGATAACTTTCTCTCTGGCATTGTAAGATAATCTCAAGCCCTCTTTTTTTACCCTGCCCCAGACCTGGAATCAGGCACTTCTCCAAGGACCTTGGATTTCTGTTTTTGGAGAAAGGTATTTAGACACCAAGATCTCTCTGCTGTAGGTGTGCTCATTACTACTGGGTTGTCATTGTAGAAGCAGCAGTGTATGTGTATATGCACCCATGCATATAATAAGAACTCTTATTTCTGTACTTACCTGTGTATTTTTAAAACACAAACGTTTAGCCCAATCATTGATTCTATTCTTTTTTTGTTTTTTTTTTTTGCGGCACCGGGGATTGAACTCACAACCTCGCGCCTGCCAGAGCAGGCGCTTACGGCACTGAGCCAAACTCCCGGTCCTAGTTTTTTTGAGGCAGGGTCGCACTATGTAGCTCAGGCCGGCCTTGTGCTCGCGTTGTAGCCCAAGCCGGCCTCGAACTCACAACGCTCCGCCTACCTCAGCCTCCCGAGTGCTGGGATTGAAGGCGTGCACCACCACGCCCGGCTCATTGATTCTATTCTAACACCACTGGATTCATCCTAATTTTATCTCTTGTGTGTAACTCTGATAGTGAAAAGCTGGCACTTGTATTCCATAAAATATTTATTTGTTCAGTCCTCGTATATATTTAAAGTAATTTTGTGACTTCTAACATATACCCCTGAGAGAAACATACAGTGCTGGTATATGCTACATAATTTTTTTGTTTGTTCATTTTTTTGTTTTTTGTTTTTTGTGGCACTGGGGATTGAACTCACAACCTCACACGTGCCAGACAGGGGCTTAAGCCACTGAGCCAAACTGACAGCCCTAATTTTGTGAGGCAAGGTCGCACTATGTAACTCAGGCTGGCCTTGCACTCCTATTGTAGCCCAAGCCAATGATGCAGAACTTTTATCTTTAGTCTTATTAGTGTTAAGTGAAAATATGGTTTTCTGTCTTCACTTATTTCCATGCTGTTATACTAGTCATTTATAGTGAAGCCAATCTTATTTTTAGTAGTTTATATTTCATTTTGGATTTCTTCGGCATCATGTTTTTTAAAAGTTTATAGCCACAGTCACTCTTTGTGGTATATAGTTATATATAGGGTTTTGACAAGTGCATATGGTTGTATATATGGCACTATAGTCATAATGGAAGAATAATTCCATGTACCAAATAGTTTGTCATACCCTTTAAATATTAAAAAAAAGTAATTTCATGGAAATTTTGGGAACTAACCATTTATATATATTTTGCTTTGTCTTTTTTAGGAATTTTACACAGGTGAGATCTTAATATAAAGCATTTTCCTCATGTTTTAATTATACCAGGAATATGTTCAAATTTTATGACTGAAAAATCTAGAAATTTCCAACTATGTTTTTACTCATTATTCAGTCACACTTCTAAACCATGTTTTGATATTGGATTAGTATCTTCCCATAATAATTTACAAATACTTGAGCAGTTTATCCACTGCTAATCAGCATTTTGTTTCCAAGCATGATATACACAGTTATTTGAATTTTACGTTCTTGGCTTTTTGTTTTGTTTTGTTTTGTTTCGTGTTTTTTTCCTGCCTTTTTCAGACAGGGTTACAATATGCAGTTCAGGCTGGCCTTGAACTCACGGAGGTCCTCCTGCCTCAGCCTCCTGAACACTGGGATTACAGGTGTGTGTCACCACACCTGATTTGTTCTTAGTTCTATATGGGAATTGTATTATAATTTTGTAAAACTAAAAAATGGTACAGAAAAAAATTTTAAATACTAGCTAAAAGGAGAGCAAGAATTAGAAAAGTATTTGGGAGGTTTATGGAGCAGATTCTCTTCCCTGCGAAGAGAAATAATTCTTGCTAAGGGAGAGCGTTTTTTTTGTATCCACTGGAAAGAAACATGTTAGGAATTCAAGAAAGAAAGCTGTTAGGTAACACCAAAAACAAGTGGAATATTTAATAATAAATTGGGAAATTTTAATATTAGACAAATAATTGCTTTATTAACATATAATAGACTCGTATAAATTAACACAAAGTAGAAGTACTCTATAGTTAAATAGATGCATAGTATGAACAGATAATTCATGAAAGAAAAAAAGTAAATGGATAAGAAATCCTATTAATAATTTAAGGGGTTCAAATTAAAACAATAGATAACCTCAGATGTTTTAAAAGAATGGAAACAATAAATTCATAGGAATATGGATAAGTGACATCATGATGACTTGCTGCTGGCATTATAAATCAGGATAGCCTTTTGTGGAACATTTGACAATATGTATATTGGAAAACTTAAAAAGCGTGACTAATATTTCTGTTTCTAAGTATTTAAAGAATTCTAGGTGGAAATATGGATATAAGATGAGTAATTACATTAGAGTTTATAATATTGAAAAGTTAGGATCACCCTGAATAGCCAAAAATAGATGATTAAATTATGAAATATATACATAATGTAATACTGTGCTCCTAGAAAATGTTTTAAATAGAAATTATTACATGGAAACCCTTTTCTTAATATTTAATCATATTATTAAAAGTAAGTCCTTTGCCATTCTACCCCTTTGGGTTTATTTTCTTTATTATTAAAATATGCCTTTTAGTAGTTTTTTTTAATGAGGGGCTCAGCAATCAAATCAGTTTTCATATGCCTGAAAATGATTATTTTACCTTCTCTGTAAATGATAATTTACTTAGGTTTTTACTAAGTCCTCAGCACTTTGAAGCTATTCCTAACTTTTGATATACAGCTTTTGGTATAAGGGAACAAAACTGCGGACCTCGTACATGTCTAGTACAAGTTTACGTTCTCTAAAACTGAAGAACAAATTTTAGGAACAACAGAGGTTAAGAACAGAAATATTTATTGAAAGAAAGCTTCTGTCTGCGAGAGACAGGAGTCCTGAGTGGGTTGCCAAAGACTCTTACCTTTTCTAGTGACTTTTATAGAATAAAACCATGATGGGGAAAACTGGGTACTTGCAAGGCAGATGGGCATGAGGTGGGACAGAACTGTGGTCAACCAATAAGATGAACTGTCTAGGTAAAATTGACCAAATCAGGAACAAGTGGGGAAGCGAGTTTTGTAGTAAGAGAGCATTCTTACAGATCAGTGACTCTGTAGGGGTTTGGAATGGTAATTCCTGCCTTCTCAAGATGACCCATACCTAATCCCTAATGTTTATACTTAGGGTGTGGTTGCATCTGTTTTGCCTTTGGTCTTGAGCTCTGACCCACAGCAAGAGGTGTGTGTCTCTTCCAAGGTCACAAGACGTTTGGTCCTTTGTGCCGGTTTCCTTCAGGGTCTAGCCCTGTCTGACTGCCTATAATATTTCTGTCGTAAGTCAGCTGCCTGTAACACTTTGATGAAAAGTTTCCTGCTTTTGTTGTTTTTGTGTATCTGGTATTTTTTGTTTTGTTTTGCTATGTGGTAGACTGAACCCAGGGCCTTTACATTGGGTTACCTCCCCAACTTCTCCACCCTATTTTATAGAGACAAAATCCCCACAAGTTGTTAAATTGCTCTATTATTCTCCTGTCTCAACTTTCCAAGGTGCTGGCTGGGATTGTAGGTGTGTACCTCCATTCCCAGCTTTTTTTTTTTTTTGGAGACAAATTTTCCTATAGTTCAATCTGGTTTCTAGATCCTTCTGTCTCAGCTTCCCAAGTGCTGGGATTATAAGTGTGGGCCATCACATTGGCTTACCTTTTATCTCTGGTTTGCTTTGTAAGGTGTTTTCTTTGTCCTTGACAATCTGTAATTTTTTTTTCATGCATTTAGGTGTTATTTTTTATTTATGCTTGGGACATATATGCTCTTTCAATTTGAGATTTTAAAAAGTGGTTTAATTCTCAGCAGTCTGTGAGTAATTTCTTTTCACCATTTCTTTATTCTTTCCTATTTGTTGTTCAGTTCATTATATTTATCCTTTAAGTCCTGTGTCTTTTTAATGTTTTTTATCTTTTTATTTCTCTGTGTTCTGAATGATATCTTCCAGTCAGTTTTCTTTTTAGCTGTATATCTTAGGGATTAAACCATCTTTTTTTTTTTTTTTTTTTTTTTTTTTTTTTGGGTACTGGGGATCCAACTCACAATCTCATGCCTGCCAGGCAGGTGCTTGTGCCACTGAGCTAAATTCCTGGCCCTATTTTTTAAGACAGGGTCTCACTATGCAGTTCAGGCTGGCCTTAACTCACTTTGTAGCCCAGGCTGGTCTTGAATAAACCATCTTTTGAAGTTTTAATTGTAGATATTTACTTGGTTTATATCCAGCTTGGTCTTATTGTTTCATAATGACATCTAAGTTTTCAGGGTATATTCCTTCCTTTTTATCTTTGGATATTTAAAAATGGGTTTATGCAATGTTCTCTTTAGATTACTCTTATCTCTAGCCCCTTAGCTGTGAATTTTCCTGTCTTATTGGTTCTGTGGACAATCTCCACTTCTATTTACTACCCTTTTTGTTTTTGGTGCCTGGAAATTTTCTTTCTGTACCTGTGAGCTTGTATCAGACATAAGAACTAAGTTATTAGTGGATAGGTAACCAACACTTGAAGATTTTCATCTGTGAAGGGAAAAAATACAACATTTAAAGTTGTGGTTTTTAAAATTAGTGCATATTAGTTATACTATTGGTTTTCATCTTGGTGTATTCATACATTTATAAAACATATTTTGATAATTTTCCTCCAACTACCCCTTCTCCTTGTCTTCCTCCTCCCTTGGTCTTTTTCTTTGAATCTTCTACTGTCATGTCATTTTTTTTTTTTTTTTTAGTTTTAGTTTTAGTTTTATTAGTATATGATTACATTCAGTATGGGAGTTGGTATATGTACATATCTTCTTTTCTTAGATTTCCTTACAGGAGAGTATAGAGTAGCCGTTGTTAATGTTTTAGGGGGTGATGCATCTCTTTGAGGGTCTCTTAAAATCAATGGAGACCAACTTTTTCTTATATGTGAACACTTAATCTCTATGATCCCTGGACTAAAACATCCTAATCCAGTGGGCTTAACCTGGTCAAATATTTTAATGTGGAAGAGATTGTGGCTAGTGAGGCAGCATGAGGGTGTGGTGTACAACAATGATTTTCAAATTTGGCCAAACAGTGAAACTTCTTATTCACGTAAAATCTCATTAGCTGCAGTTTACAAAATAGATGTAAGTAAATTTTCTCCTGCTGAAGCAAGGTTGGGTCATGCAGCCTGCTCACTTTGCCTCAAAGGCATAGCCTTGGACTCTCTGGAACATTGGTAAAAAAACAGTGGTGTACATCTGTAGTCCCAGCACTCTAGAAGGCTGAGGCAAGACAATCCAAGTTTAGTATCAACCTGGACAATTTAACCTGTCTCAGAATAAAAAATACACAGAGGGGTAGGGATGTAGCTCAGTGTGAAGGTTTTGGATTCACTCACCAGTAACGAGAGCAGGTGCACACAGACGCACATAACTGCTGGTAGAGTAGGAACAAAAGGTTATTCAATGTCCAATATAGACGAAGAAATAAAAACTTAAACTGTATACTGCTAATTAAAAAAATTTACATACTTACATAGAGAAAGGCCCACTGACATGTACAAAATATAAAATAGTATCTGAAGATGACTCATTGTTATTTTTATTATCTTCATTTATTTATATTTTCTCAACATTCTATAGTAATATATATATAACTTTCATAAAGAGAAAAGGATTTTGAAATGCATGGTTTCATAAAGAAAATCAAGCCCCTGAAGTTCGGCATTATGTTGAACATGTGTTTAGAATAAGTTGTAAATCTACCTAGTTGTTGACTTTTAAAAATAATGGAAACTGATTTCAAAAACGTTCTGAAAGAAGCATTTTCCTTTTAGGTTTTTTGTATGAGTGGAGAAGACAATTGTTGGAAGTAGAAGTGACAGAATATTTTTTAGGATGTTTGAAGATGATGAAAAAGTGAAATTACGCCGTCTTGAACCAGCTATCCAGAAATTCACTAAGATAGTAATCCCAACAGATCTGGAGAGGTTACGAAAGCACCAGATAAATATTGAGAAGGTGAGGTTTTTCATTTTCTACCACAATAAAGTTACATAATGTGATTTATATTTGTTGTACATGTCAGCTAAATTGAGATTAGACATGAGACTTTGTTAAAATGCCTAACTTCTGTTGATTTAGCAATTTTTTTAAAAGTTGGTATTTTTTAATTTGCATTTCTTGAATGACCAGTGATGTTGAACATATTTAGGTAAATGGATGCAACTAGAGACCATACTCATAAGTGAAATAAATCAGACTCATGTTTAAACACCAGATTGTCTCCCTAGTGTAAGAAACTGAAAGTAAATAAGATCTAGAAGTTACAATAGATATAGTAAAAGGGAAAGATACTGCTCAAAGGGAAATCATATTGGGTTTTTTTGTTTGTTTGTTTGTTTTTTTGTGGCACTAGGAATTGAACTCACAACCTTACACCTGTCAGACAGGCGCTTGAGTCACTGAGCCAAACTCCCAGCCCTGGTTTTTTTGAGGCAGGGTCGCACTGTGTAGCTCAGGGCAGCCTTGCGCTCATGTTATAGCCCAAGCCGGCCTCGAACTCACAATGCTCCTCCTACCTCAGCCTCCCGAGTGCTGGGATTAAAGGCATGTGCCACCACGCCCGGCTGGAAATCATATTGTTTGATCAATTTTGCATGCCTATATCTGGTAACCTGAGCAACTATTTTGAAGATAACAATATGTAATATAACAGTCATTGTTAAATTCCTATATCTCGAAATCCTTTATCACTATTTTGTTTTTGTTGTCATCATTTGACTTTTGCTGTTCTGTTTGCTTGATTGTTTTCTAGTTTTTCTATGCTTTTTTTTCTTTAAAAAAAGTTGGTATTTTGTTTACACAAATCTAACTCATATATTCCTTTTTTAGGAAGAGATATAGGAATGGAGTGTATATTTTTTAAATTGTATATGTTGAGGTTTTAGTTAGTAGTCAAAATAGTGCACCATAATATGAAGGTGGAGGGCTGGGGATATAGCTCAGTGGCATAAGTGCCTGCCTGGCAAACAAGAGGTCATGAGTGTGATCCCCAGTACCAAAAAAAAAAAAAAAAAAAAGAATTATGCATAATATGAAGGTGGAAAACTTTGTGTGATAGAACTGTTGTAACTTCATTTATTCCACACTTTTTTGTTTGTTTGTTTTTGTCTTTTTGAGACAGGGTCTCACTATGCAGTTCATGCTAGCCTTGATCTCACTTTGTAGCCCAGGCTGGTGTCAAACTCACAGCCATCCTCCTGCCTCAGACTCCTAAGTGCTGGGATTACAGGCATGCACCACCACATCTGACTAGCATGTTTTTTGAACCTTGAATGTGTGCCTCTCCGTAACTCTTAATCCTCTTCAGGTACACTTGTGATATGAGCGGATTTCCTTACTTCACTGCTTTTCTTTGAGGAAAACCCAAAATTGAGAAATACTGCCTAGCCAGGTAGAGGGAAGACAAACTAGTGTAAGGGTCTATGATGGAGGTTGCATAGAACTTATACTGGCCAGGGTCTGGTGGAGTAGTTGTGCCATTTATGGCAATAGCAAGTTTACTGAGTACCAAGCATTGACTTTGCAGGTTGTGTTATTTCTATCAGACAGGTCAGTGATCCTTGCTCCTTGAAAAGGACCTCTCCCAGTGTAAATTTTAAGCTGTATGCTTCTCCATTGATTTTTATTGATTTTTTATTTTTATTTTTTTGTGTGTGAAGATTGGGCTGGAGGAGGTGGTTATAAAGCCTTTCAGTACAAACACTATTCATCAACTTCAGTTCAGTAGCTTATACAAGAAAAGCAGCAGCATTTTCCTACCATAGATGCTACCTGTTTTGTTCATATTTAAGACCTTTTAAATTGAAAAAAATATAGAACATAAGTGCCAAGAATACTAAGATGGAAATTTCAGTGCAAATTTGATGGTGTTTCTAGAATTCAGGATTAGTGTTTTATCATCCCTTAATTTCTTTTTCATTCATTAGCAGTAAGTGATGCTGTGATTTTTAAAGATGGAGGTGTTGTCCAGTAAACTGGTTATTCTCATCATGAATGGAAACAAATTAAAGGGTTCCACATTTTGGTTAATTAGAGAGGCTGTTTCTCTTAGTGTTATAACAATATGTAAATAGAATTATTTACTTTTGATTGATCATTTCCAAGTGAGGAGTTTGATCAAATATGTTTCAAAGCCTGGAACTCTACTAAAGAACTTGGTTACACAGATGATGTGAATTTGTTAGATACAGTAAATTGATTCTGAAAGGTAGAAACAGGTGGGTGACTAAGGCCATTTCTTTATTGTCCTACTTTACTTTGAGGCTTGACATATCTTAGGCTTCCTTTTTCTCATTTTTTTTCTGTGCAAAAATGCTTGCTGTCATTACCCTCACATCCTAGCTACATGTACACCCTAATCAGTCATCAATGGAAAAGTCTGAAAGAAAGGGAGTAATGATAAATGGATCAATTACTGATTTGATTAGTTGTGCCAGATGTCATAAGAAAATTATTCAAGAATTAATTACATCAACTCCTTCTCTGCCTGAACATTTTTCCTTTTGCATTTTGTGAAATTTTTACTTACTGTGAAATTTTTAGACATTATAAGAATAAATATAGTGTGCAATGTAGGTAATAGTGTTAAGTCAAGCAGTTATTAACATTGATTAGTTTTATTTCATATACTCAATTATTCAGCTGTCTGTAGGATTTCTAGTATATTTATGAAGGTAAATTTTTATCTAGATAAAATTGAGTAGCATAGTTTAGTAGATACATTATAGCAATGTAAAAACATTTAGAAGTTGCAGTGCTCACTCTGGACAAAAGAGTTCAGAACTAAATTTGGACTCCAGGTGCCTGATAGTGCCTCACTGTCAAAAAGGCATATTCTTCAGGGAAAGGTGTAGAAAGATAAAATATTTATTATGCTGAACATCAGTCATCCAGTATGAATTTAAAAGAAGAAAGTCAGGCTGAAGGGAAGTTGAAGGTGAGCCTTTAGGGGAGTGATTCTGCAGCACTGACAACAATGAGAGCAGTGTGCCGTGGACACCTGGGGCTGTGTTCCATAGGTCCTTCAGCATCGCATTTCATTACACATGATCCATTTTATTAACATGTAATCCTCAAATTTGAACTGTTAACACTCAGCTTTCTTGGCTAATGTAAGACAGACTTAAGCATAATTAATAGAAACAACAAGATAAGATGCTTGGAACATAGTTTTTTGTTTCATATTGTAGGAATTTGTAGGGAAACTTACTGGGTAGCACATATGCAATATTATTATGTTGTTATTATGTAATATATATTATTAAGTATTAGTCTATTGTGTTTTTTCTTTTTTTTATTTAAGCGAAGAAAAAAAGACATATATAACAAAGACAACAAGCAAAAGAGACAAACAAGTGACTAGAGTAAATGCACAACAGTAACATTGCAGGTTTACAAAACAGGATGATAGAAATTTGACAATGGTTGCAATATTGCGTATTGTTATCCTTAAAATGGTTACTTACATTAACAGATATAGACATGTAAAATTGACCTAATCATATGAGTATTAATTATTCTTTCTCAATGACGAATACATTCAGCAGTGTGTTTGTTTTAGTTATCTTACATATACATATATACATAGACATGTAAAATTGACCTAATCATATGAGTATTAATTGTTCTTTCTCAATAACAAATACATTCAGCAGTGTGTTCATTTTAGTTATCTTACATATACATATATACATATTTATATCTTTTCCTTTTCCCTTTTCTCTTTCCCCCTTTTCCCTTCCCAATTACTTTTGCTCTTCGAGCTGTTTTTTACCCTTACATAGTATTTATTATAGATTTTAGATCATATATACTTTTTCAGTTTCTTACACTGGGTAGACATTACGGTATTTACACATGTGGGTTTGATTTATCTCACTTACGAGTATGGTCTCAAGTCATGACCATTTACTTATAAAAGTCTCAATGCAATCACCTCATCTTTGACAAAGGGGCCAAACATGTACATTGGAAGAAAGACAGCCTCTTTAACAAATGGTGCTGTAAAAACTGACTTTCTGTATGCCATAAACTAAAACTAGATCCATGCCTATCACCATGTACTAAAATAAAGTCAAAATGGATCAAATATCTGAATATTAAAGCAGAGACACTAAACTTAACTAGAAGACAGAGTAGGTAAAAATCTTGATGACATAGGAGTAGGCAGAGAGTTCATAAACAAAAATCAAATTGCATGGGAAACACTTCCCAGAATCAACAACTAGGATCTCATCTTACTAAAAAGTTTCTGCATGTCAAAGGAAATCTCTGACAGAGTGAAAAGAAAACCCACGAACTGGGATAATATCTTAGCCAATTGTCCATCAGACAAAGGACTTCTATCTAAAACATATAAAGAATTAAAAGAAATCAGGCCCCTAAAATTCAAGGACCCAATTCAAAAATGGGCATCTGAGATGAATACACATGTCTCAGAGAAAGAAATAAAAATGGCAAATAAATATATGAAAAATGTTCAACATCAATGGTCATTCAGGAAATGCAAATTAAAACAACGCCGAGATTCCATCTCACCCCAGAAAGAATGGCCAAGATTAAAAAATCAAGCAACAACAAATGCTTGGAGGGGCTGTGGGGAAAAAGGAACTCTTCTCTACTGTTGGTGGGAGTGTAGACTGGTGCAAGCACTGTAGAAATCAGTGTGGAGATTCCTCAAGAAGCTAGGATTAGAGATCCCATTCAACCCAGCTATCCCACTTCTGGGCATTTTCCCAGAATTGAAAACATCATACCACAGTGATATTTGTGCACCCATGTTTATAGCAACCCAATTTGTAATAGCCAGATCTTGGAAACAACCCAAGTGCCCATCAATCAAAGAATGGATAAAAAAGATGTGGTATTTTTGTACAATGGAGTACTACTCAGGTATTAGTCTATTGTTAAGATATAAGTAGGAAAAAACTTGAAAATTGTGTATTAAATAAGGTAGAAGTTTTTTTTCAGTTGTTTTGACTTTGTCTTCAGTTCCTCTGGAGGGAGTGCCAGGGGTGCAATAGCAGCTCCACAGTTGTAAAGATGCAGGTTCTTTTTCTCTTGCTGTCCCATCCTAAACGTGTTTCTGTCTTCTGTACTCTAGCACTAGCTATCCCATCCACATTCCCCTTAGATGGCATACCCAGAATTATGTATTTTCTAACTATGTTCTTTTTTCTCTCAATGCACCGATATATATACTTTTTTAAAAGTATCATATCATGACTGTATGGTATTTCATTTTTTAAAAGTTTTCTACTTTCTTGTCTTTGTCTTTCTTGATTCTTTTCTTCTCTCTTTCATTCTTTTTTTCTGCCACAGGATACATAAGCATTCCTTGGCTGCCTGTTGATATTTAAGAGTGCCATTTGGAAGATGTAGGTATTAATGTGTTTGTGTGTAGGAGGGTGGCAGAGACCTTGTTGTCTTGAGGGATGGAGAAGTAAAGGTCTGTGTAATGGGGATCCACCAGCTGTCAGTCTCTGTAGCTATTTATCATCCAGAGTGAGCACTCAGCAGAGCAGTCCTTCAGGTTCAGTTTCCTAGCTGTTGGGGTGGTTTATTTGATCAGAGTGATGGTTGTGGCAGGATGGGGGTTAGGAGACCAGAGGGATGATCATAGTATAAATTTTGTGACTATACCTCTGAGCTAGGGGATGGAAAGTAGGCAAGGAGGGGGGTAGCTCACTAGCATTCAGAGGTTCCTTTTACAAGTTTAATCTTTCTGCTGATAGTACAGCATTTCCTCTCTGCCCTTGTACTTAAGAGTTGAGGACCTCCAGCTTCTCCAGTTTGGCCTCTCCATAAGCTGGAATACTGTCATGTGTATTAATGGGGACCAGCACAATTGCTTGAGAGAGAGCAGAGGGTATTTGGCAGATTACCTGTTCCATACGTACATTCTCAACCAATCCTTCTGCTGCTTGCCGCACTATACATTTCCACTGTTTACCTGGTGGCTTAGTGTTTCTGGAATAGAGCAGTACCTGTGGCCTGCCTCTTCATGGTTGTCTCCCCCATCATCTACCCTTCTTCAGGCATACGTTTTAGCTTTATGTGATATGCTAAATTAAGTGCAACCTGTGCTTATTCTTGCCAGGTTACAGATTTTTCACTTCTTTTTTTTTTTTTTTAATAATTTTTGCAATATTTGAATTGTTTTATTAGTACCTGTTTTCAGTACATAATGGCTACATTCCTTGTGGGGAGTTGGTACATGTACATAACACATCTTTATTCTTTTTTATTCTTCTCCCCTCCTGCTCTCCCCTGTTTTCTATCTCTTTTTCCCTTTGCAAAAGACCTATTATCCTATTTTCTGTTATCTATCATTTATTTTGCTCTTTTTTTATATTTTAGGTTTATCGTATAAGAGAAACCATGTGATATTTAAGAGAAACCATGTGATATTTAACGCATCTGTATTTATTTCACTTAACATTATGGTCTCCAGATGCATACATTTTCTACAAATGATTGATTTATCTTTCTTGACTGTAGAGTAGTACTCCATGATGTATAAATATCACACTTCCTTTACCCATTCATCTGTTGACAGATATACAGGCTGCATTCAAGATTTAGCTATTATGGATTGTGCTGCTATAAGCACAAGTATGTGTGTATCACTGTAATACGGTGTCTCTAACTCAGGAAGATACCTAAAAGGCGATTAGCAGGGGCAAATGGAATTTCTAGTTTTAGTTTTTTGAGGAATCTTCATATTGAGTTCCATAATAGTTGTATTACTTTACATCCCTACGAAGGAATGCAGAAGAGTTTCTTTTCTCCACAGCCTGCCCAGCGTTTATTATTACACTATTTGATTTCTTATAATAGCTGTTCCTTCTGGAGCAAGATAGTATTCAATGTTGTTTTAACTTGCATTTCTCTAAATAGCCAGGGATTTTGAACATTTTTTCATATATCTGTTATCCATTTGTATGTGTTTTTCTGTGAAGTGTCTATGTCTATTTTTTTTAATTCTTTATGTAGTCTGCATGTTAGTCCTTTGAGGAATTGGTGACAAAATTTTTTTCTCATTTTGTAGGTTGTCTTTTCATTCTATTTTGTTTCCTTTCCTGTGCAGAAGATTTCTAACTCAATATGATTCTCTTTATTGGTTTTTGATGTTATTTGTTGTGCAGTTGTTGAGAAAATCCTCACCTATGCCTATGTCATCAAGAGTTTTAACTATTTTATCTTTTAGCAGATTGTTTTTTATTTAAAACTTAGATCTTTGATTTACTTTTGATTTCTGTGTAAAACATGAAGAGAGATGGGTCTAGATTCAGTTTTCTACATATGAATAGCCAGTTTTGTTGGCACCACTTCATATAGAGGCTCTTTGTCCTCCAGCATACATTTTTGGCCCCTTTGTCAAGGATCAGGGAGCTATCTGTGCCTCAGTTTGTTTCTGCATCCTTGATTCTGTCCCATTGATTTTCATGCCTGATTTTATGACAGTACCATGATGTTTTTATCACTTCAGCTTAGTAATACAATTTGAAGTCAAGAATTCTGATGCCTCCTGCTTGCTTTTTTTTTTTTTTTTTTTTTTTTTTTTTTTTTTTTTTTTTTTTTTTTTTTTTTTTTTTTTTTTTTTTTTTTTTTTTTTTTTTTTTTTCGTGGCACTGGGGATTGAACTCACAGCCTCGCACCTGCCAGACAGGCACTTAAGCCATTGAGCCAATCTCCCAGCCCTGCCTGCTTTGTTCTTATTGCTCAGGATTACTTTTGCTATTCTGGGTCTCTTCTTGGCATCCGTGTCTTTTTATACTGTCCAAATCTCAAGAAAACGCTTGAGAGCTTCTACATACAGGCCCTGAGAAGTGTTGCTGGGATCCCATGCCTCAGGCTGATGGCAGGTCTAGGCCATCCGTGGAAAACTTCCCCTAGTTCTTGAGAGAAGTCCATGTGCAGGGCTTTGGGAGCTGTTCTGCATGCATGTTCCAGCATCTTGTAATGAACAGGTCATACCTACTTCCCTAGCTGGTTTTGCCACACCCTAGTCTCCTATGCTAGC
>RJWM01002655.1:0-44102 GCA_004363535.1 Dasyprocta punctata
ATTTTCATTGATCTGGTTCTCTCAAGTTGGAGGCTAAGCAGTGTTTATAGGGAATATCACAGGCCCAAAACACCGAGTCTTTAATTTGGATAAGTATGAGGTTCAGTCATTGCCAGAATGGGCTTCAGTCCTGGTTCCCACTGAGCTTTCTTCTAAAATGGAGTTATAACCTCAAAGCACTGAGTTTGTTGTCAGCTAACTGACAGTTATATTTTTTTAAATGGTGTTCAAAGATATATTCTCCAAGATTATTTTTTATCTGGAATAGATGTTTCCCAAATGAAAAATGGTGATATCTGTGACCAGAATTTTCTTCTGATAAAAGTATTTAAGAAAACATTCTTTTTTTAAAAAAACTTTTGCTCAAAAGATGGATAAACGTATGCACATATTAACCAAGCAGAACTATGTCAATATTGGAAGAGCTGGGGATGCAGCTCAGTGTAGAGTGCTTGTCTGACACTCAATCCCCTGGGTTTGATTCCCTAGTACCAAAAAAGAAATCTGGATTATATCTAACACATTGTAAATTATATTTTCCATTATTTGCAAGGTGATCCATAAACCCCTCGTGGAGGCTTTGTATGTGAGTGTGATGGAGACTCAGTGTTTGAATAGGAAACAGCTCTGCCCCAGGCCCTTGCACAGACTTGATAGAAAAAGGAACCTATAGTATTCAGCTCCTGAATATGAAAGGAAAGATCACAAAAATGTAAGGCTCTGACCACTTCTTGAAATTGTGCTTGTAGTGCACAAACTTGAGAAGTGATACAACGTTACCCAGTCTACCCGCTCACATAAGGGTAGAGGTGACCCAAACTTTCTCCAGGAATCCAGGAACCCTTCACAGAAAATGACAGCAAAATGGACTGGGACAGCATCCCATGAACTCCCTCAACAGTAATGTCTCCTGTTTCAAAAGATATGCTCATTGCAAATACAAAATAATGACACCTAGTATCACCAGCCCTCAAGCAGAGAGTTAATCTACAGTGGTTAAATGCTTTGGAAGGAGCTGCATGTGGGGGCACATGCCTGTAATCCCGGCACTCTGCAAGCCCAGCCTGGACTACACAGCAAGATCCTGTCTCAAACAAAACAAAACAAAAACAAGCAAACAAAAAAACCTGAAATAGATTAATTACAAATGAACACACAATGTCTTATATAAATTAGCTCTCGTGGAAACCAAACAATATTATAAATGACAGGAATTGTTCCATGTCAGCTTTTGGGGTAGTAGTTTTCCAAATCTCTGGAAATTCTTGATGTTGCATGGATTTTACATTTGGACATTTTTAACTGACTTTTTGAAAGTTAGACTAGTGAAATATTGAGTTAATGAATATTTGTACTTAGTTAAGAATCATATGTGGAATCCTGTTTCGTATGAAATTCTGAGATTGTGCTCGGCATTCCCCTGGAGGGAAGCTAGAATTTGCTTTTTCTTTTCAAGCAGTTGGGCTCCAGCAAAACTGACAAGGGGGTAGTCGGTACCGGCATATTCAGGAACCAAATCCAGATGTTTGGCCAGAGGGCAGTAAAGGGAAATACATGTTATCACAGGGCAATATATAGCATAGCATATTAAAGGCTGTTACAGGGGGGAAACTAATAGTTTTCCTATAAGAGAAGATAAAAAGAACTTAATTAAATCAGAAATATTAATATGACCTAAGGAAATTTTCTTTTACTCTGCCATGAAAGAAATTCTACTTGAGTGTTCATGTAAAACACTAAAATGTACATCCCTAGCATTCCATCTTGGTGTCTAATAATATTTTCACACTTCTGAGATGACTTTAATTCCTAAGTCCCTTCAGGGATGCACCTGCCTTATCGTCTGACTGAGGTGTGCCCCAGACTCTCTAATCTTGGTTATGAATATGATCAAGCCCTTTTGATGTTAAATTTATAAACAAATATGTCTTCCTTGAGAAGAAAATGAATCTATCTATCTGTCTAGCTAGCTAGCGAAGAGGTGGGAATTTTTTTTTAAACAAACTTTTCCTGAGTTTCAGAGTATCTATTGTAGATTTTAGTTTGCTGTACTCTGGGAGGATGTTTGAGTCTATTTTCCTTCAGTACAGGTCTCACAAATAAAAATGAATTTCATTGTGTTAGAATCATCTTACTTTTATCAAAAAGTACAAGGGTCAACAGGGGCTAAGTCAGAAAGAGAAAGTGGCTATGCTCCCAGCAAAAGCAGTTTTTTTTTTTTTTAACCTCCAGTAAATCCCATTGAGACCTCTTTAGCATCACGAAACAGATTTCATGATTTAGATCCTTACTATCATCTTTATTTAAGGAACTTCCCATCAGGAAAATACTTTAATTGTTCCACACAGAGATATACTTTGTGGGAAAACAAGGAATAACATTTTCTTCTTTTAAAAAAAGAATAAAGGGAATAATAATAAATTAATTTATAAGAACCACAGATAGGAAGAAATAGGTAACAAAAATTCAGGAAAATGCTAGGAATGTAAGAAAAATAACATAATCAGAAAACACCAAGATAAAAGAAACTAGAAAGCAAAAATCCAAATTAAAGCAATAAATAGCACTATAAGAATTTTTTAAAATTATAAAGTACTTTAAAGACAAACTACTTAAGGGTCGATGAAGAACCTCCTATAATAATCAGCTAAATCTGAATAATAAACTGAAGTAGTCCCTTTGGTGCACAGTAAAATATGTAATTTTAATTATGTGATTTTTCTAGCTAATTTCTATGTCAAAAACAGTAAGTACTTCTGCTTACAAGGTGGCAGAGACAAGAACTTTTCTCAACCTCTCATATGCACGTTGTCATCAAAATTTAAATTACCCGAAACATGCCTTTTAGTTAAGTTACAATTAGCCCTTAGACAGATCTATTTACTGAGAACCCACTATGTGCCAAACACTGCTGGCATATACTAAACAACAGTTTGCATTTGTAAAACAATTTTTCCTTTTCAGGTTCTCACAAATGACATTTTAAAACAAACTATATTTGCTTTTCAGCATTAACTGCACATGCTGAATACATCTATTATTATAAACTGTTCCTACTCAGAAAAATCTTATTTTAAAAGACTTCAAAATACACCCACTTATATTTGTGTATAGTACATATTTTATATCAGTTATGTGTGGAAGTCAATCAACCATGATAAATAAAAACAGATTGCCTGACAAAATAAAACAACAATTTGGGAAGAGTGGAAATGGCACATTTGTCAGAAGATGTCCACAAATAATTAATTACTTTAGCACATTAAAGATATTCTCTTAATATCAGAGCCTCTTCTAAAGAGGACACTCATTACTTTCTAACCATCTGTCATCACTCCTCCCAAAAAAACTAATTAGGGTCTCATCCAATCACACATTATAAATGATGCAAATATGGATGGTAAAAAACACAATTTAAAGAAGTTAATATAGCAACATTTTGTTTAAAAAACCGAGGACTTCAGAACTAGTCTTTTATACTCTAATTATTAAAGTGTTTATTTTCCTAGTAAATTATTAGATATTAAACTTTAAATAAATTAAAAATACACACAAACTTACAGATAGTAGAGTTTTCCTGCAGCAGGGAGTTCCCTTTTTCGGTAATCTATTCCAGAATCTAGCTGGACAGTGTTACAATATTTCTATAATACAAACACAAAAAATGTCTTTTTAAACAAGTAATGGCTCAGAATTGTAAGCTTTCTGCTATATGATATCTTTTTAATTCATGAAATGTTCTAACAGAATAATATAATGAGTTTAGGACAAAACAATAGAACTCACATAAGACTCAAAATTGAATTTGTAACATTAAACAAATATGAAGCCAACATAATAACAGTTTTAAAAAATAAGATTTGCATTATGCTCTCCAGAAATTTTTGCAAAGTAGTACTGTCAGCAAATCCCCCAAATAACTGCCTTAGAGTTTTGTTTTATTTTTATTTTATTACTTTATTTTAAAGAGAATAAAACCAAACAAAATAAAACAGAATAAAGCCAATCAAAACAAAACAGTGAAAGTGACACAGACTTCAAAGCAGGATAATTGGAAGTCAACAATGGCTACCATTATGCCTCTTGTTATCTTCAAAATTGCTGCCCAAACCATCAGACATAATAAAACCAAACAAAACAGAACAGAATAAAACCAATCAAAACAAAACATTGAATAAAACAAAACAGTAAAACAGAAGAAAACAAAACAGTGAAAACAATATTGGATTTCAAAAACAAGACAGAAGAAAATCCCCCATAATTGCATATTATATATTGTTATCCTCTAAATAGATGCTCAAACTACCAGCTTTAGGCCTACAAAGTCAATCAAACAATACAAGCATTTGGACTAGGGATTTAGCTCAGCAGCATAAGCACCTCCTAGCAAGTGTGAGGTCATGAGTTAGATCCCTGGTACCAAAAAACCAAAACAAAACAAACAAATAAACAATACAAGCATTAAGTTGTTTTTGTACCTCAGTTGCTATCAACTCAGTCTGTGTTCTTCTGAATCAGCTAGTTGCTTATGGTGGAGTTAGCTCTTCTTGTCTCCCAGCCCACACACCAGCTGGCTCACAGAAAGGGCAACTTGGCTTCCTGTTTTTCCTCCCTCCCAGCCCATGGCTGTTGCTGGCTCAAAGGAAGGGCACTTCTTATTTCTCCTCCCTCCTGGCCCACAGTTACCACTGGCCCATGGGAAGGGTGAATTGGCTTCCTATTTGTCCTCCCTCCTGGTCCATGGCTGCTACCGGCTCATGGGAAGGGAGCTTCTTGTTTCTCCTCCTGGACCACAGTTACCACTGGCTCATGGGAAGGGTGAATTGGCTTCCTGTTTCCTCTCCCTCCTGGTCCGTGGCTGCTACTGGTTTACAGTAAGGGTGCTTCTTGTTTCTCCTACCACTGGCTCATGGGAAGGGCAAATTGGTTTCCTGTTTCTCTTTCCTCCCAGTCTGTGGCCGCCACTGGCTCATGGGAAGGTTGCTTCTTGTTTCTCCTCCAGGCACACAGTTACTGCTGGCTCATGGGAAGGATGGGTGAGTTTTGTTTTATTTTTAACACAGCCAAATTTCTGTTACCCTGGAATGAGAGTCTGAAGGCTATACCTCATGGGTCTTAAGCACCAGTGTGGAAAAGAAGTCTAAGAGAGCTAGGCCTAAAATTAGTGTCCCCATTTTAAAACAAACAAACAACTAAAATGATGCTATAAGTAGAGCTTCCCTTTACTCACATAGGTAGAGTTGCTGCTGCCTCTGTCCCTTTGTTCTTTTTCTAGCCATCAAAGTTTTCTATGTCCTTTCCTGATGTAGATGCCTCCTTTCAAACCTGTATCACTAAAGTCTTTTTTTTCTCCCATAGCTCATTTCTTTCCATCCTCCATGGTACATATGCAAATACATACCTCATGCACACCAAGTTCTTGCTACATAAACAAATGAATTTTCACCCTACCTACCTCAAATCAGTTGAACTGGGTGTGGTGGAGGAGGGAATGTATTAGGAATGGAGACAGTGACAGCAACAGAGACAGGCAGGCACATCTAGATATTCTTTCCATAGAATGGTGACCCAGGGTTTTTAGAACAAGTTTAGAAACATTTGTAGGCTTACCATTTAGTTTATATTCAAAGTGAAAATTGCTTTATGAAAACTCATGCGGAAAAACTTATATTGTAACAACTTCATGACTTTTATTAATAAAAAAATTGCATTTTTTAAATCTTTTGGGACAAAGTTAACTGTATCTGGTAGTATTTTCTGAATATAGCCACAATAATTTCTCCATCGCAACATGTTAATATTATAACCAACAAGAAGTGGACCAGTCAGTTCCCAGCTATCCCAGCTATAGCCACTGCGGGAGCTAGCACTGCCTACCGTGCTTGTCCCAGCTCCCTGATCCACAGAAGCCAGGAGAAAAACTACAGTAATGCTGTTTTAAGCTTCTCAGTGTTACAGTCATTTGTAATGTGGTAAGAGATCATCAGAAGAGTATATCTGGCCACACTGGAGAAGCAGCATTCTTCCTCGAGTTGTGCTACTGCAACAAAGCCTAAGGGCTCATTATCACCTGTATTCTAAAGCAGACAGAATGTACGCCCTCTCCTCCCATGCTTGTAGCTGCTAAGAAATTCTGGGGAATAAAAGAGGATAACCACCCACTCACCCGGGACTAAGGGGTTGCCAGAAGACAGAAGAATTTTAGAACACAGAACTTCAGCGCTAATACTAGGCCAGTCGTGGGCAGTCTGCAATGGCTGGTCACCCTAAGAGTGAAGACCCAGGAAACTGGGCTGGAAGGTTGATGTAAGTACAGCATTTTGATGTATATATTAGAAATCATGAATTTGCTTAGCATAAAATAATCCTCCAAAATCTGAACCTCTAGGATGGCTTACAAAGCTAAGCTTCTGTACCACCCATTTGAAAAACAATGCCTGAACTTTAGAAATCATGGCTCCTCACACCACTTGGTCTGAGCAGCCACCTAGTTGTCTTCATACCAACATCCCTCAGTCTTTATTCCAAATTGCTCAAACCCTCCCTCAGACCTCACTTTCAGGACCCAAGCTCCATAATCCATGCCACCAGAAAGGAGTACAAAGCTCATTCTGCTCCCTGCTTGTTTCATATGGCCTTCATCTCCACATGTCCCTCTTCTTTTCAACATTTGAGTAATGCAGTCAACCTAGGAAGAGACACATCCTCCCCACTGCTTCTCCTATGATAGGGAATAGCCACCAGCTCAAAGAAAAAAGAAAACATACTTGTTTAGGAGCAAGTCATACTCTGTCTCAGGGAAATCTGCCCTGGTGTGGGAAACCAGGGTCAGCTATTCATACACTGCCTCTACTGCAGAGAACATAATGCACAATATAACAATGCCTTCATACAAATGTACTTAGTCTAGGCTCTCTATCTCTTTTAAACTGCAAGGTATCTTACATGATTCAATGTTCTTAATTTAGTAAAAAAATTCTTTTTCCTACTAAAAAATAATGCTAACAGAAGTAATACAAGCTTCAATTTCTCTTTCTGGATAACTAACTTCTTGAACATATGAGTGATTATGCCCTGCCAAATGATTGCATTTGTACATTCACTAATCACCACCAAGGAATACATAATCAGCAGCAAAAGAACTGTAACCAAAGCCCTTAGATGTTAGCCGTTAATTGTCTGAAAAATACTAACACTCAGTTTATATTTTTAAAGGAAAATAAACCTCAAATTTTCAAATTTTATTCACTTGCCCTAGATTCTTCAAAACACCTTACAGAAGGATGAAAGCAATGTATTTCCAAGCTGAGAGTACATCTAAAGGGCAGGATCTCTTAAGTAATTTCCTAATTTCAAGGTATATTTACAAAACCTGTGACCTCTTATCACCATCCTATTCTAATGCATAACACCATAATATTAATCAGCCACTAAATGAAATTTATTTCAAAATAATTTGTATATTATGTATTCAAAGGACAAATACAATTATACAATCTAAAAATGCAATTAGGAAATTTGAGAAGAAAAAGAAGGAGGTTAACACACTGGTATGAGCATACTCATGAATCAAAGGCCGTTGACTTCAGAAAGAAAAATGAATAACTAAAAGAACTATATTATAGCAATTTACATCATCCTCAAATCAACTGTGTGTATTTCTGTTTTTGTGTGGTTTTGGTTTTTTTGAGACAGGGTCTTACTATGTAGGAGATTAAAGGTGTGTGCCACTACATCTTGCTTATTGTATGCATTTTTTAGCAATCCTGAATAATACTATTAGGAAAAACAACCATCTCATACAACTTCATATAGCTTCTAGTCCGTTCCCAGCTTGAACAAAAGAATGATACTATAGAGAAAATCCTTTAAAACTGCTACATATGAACCTCTTAAGCAAAGATTGAAAAAAATTTATCCTTTTGAAGTACATTTTATTTAAAAAGCAGTACTATGCCAAAAGTCGTGGCATCCCAGCACTGTAATCCCAGCATTTTGGAAGGCTGAGGCAGGAGGGTAGCAAATTTAAGCTCAGCCTGAGGCAATTTAGGAAATTAGAGAGAACCTGTCTCAAAATTTGAACAAAAAAATAGAAAAAGGACTAGAGATTATATATATGATATCAGATTATATATTTTTTTCTGAAAGCGATTCATGCTCCTTATAAAAAATTTAAATTCTCAAAAGTATAAAAGCAAAAATGAGTCTCCTATACCCTTCTCAGAAAAGCATTTGCTTGTAGCTTACATACTTCAAGTTTTTCCTAGACATAAAGAGGTAACATGTGACCTAGGCACAATTTATTGGTTTATTCTACTGGAGATGGATATCTGGGGTTTCTGGTTATTTGCTCTTCCACAAACAATCTTGGATGTGATATTTTAGTGCTCACATGATGTGCTTTTGTCATATACATACTTAGAAAAGGTACGAAAGGTATGTATACGATGGGGCAAGGATGTGCTTCAGTGGACACTGCCCATTTTCCAAAGGGTTTATACCAATCCTCACTTCTAGTGTGTGTGCGCATTCCTAAGTGTCTGCATGCTGCTATGTTACAGAAATAGAACTGACTTTTCAATCCTGAGTTTGCAATCTGTACTGTCATGTTGTGTGCCCAGTTTCATTCAACTGAATCTTTATCTGTTGGTCTTTCTCTCTGGGTGTTCTAATGCTTATCTTTTTGGTGACAGTACCACTGACTTAAAAAAGAAGAAAAGAGTTCAAAATAATGAGATTGTGTTGCTCTGGATTAAGGATGAGGACAATTTCCTCTTGGAGGTACAAAAATTAAAATATACTGTTTCCAAGAGATAGCTATTATAAATTTTAAGGCTATAATAGAGAAAAGAGATAAACAGTAAGAAGAAGTTTACATTATTCCTCAAATTACATATTCTGTTGTTTTAAAAATATTTTGATACATGGTAATTTGTTGCATTTATACTAATAGTTTAACTTAGTTCCTTGAAAAAAGTTTGTGTTATATGTTTCTTTTTTGTAAGAATCTTTTTGGTTTATGTCTTGTACTATTTTGATGATAACAATACACAATGTAATAGCTCTTGTTATTCTCCAATTATTTGGTTATGAAAATTTGTTTTATTTTTTCATAAAATAAAAAAATTAAAAAACACAAACTAATCACTGGTACGCTTGTCTATAAAATGCACATGAAAATTTTCTCATATTTTCAAAGGCTTCATAATAAAACTGGCATAAAATTGATAATGAAATTTGGGGATCTTTATCACTAACATCATCTATGCTGTAGTCTGAATGTTTGTATTTCCCTCAAAACTTGTAGGTTAAAAACCTATCTCCAATGTGTAATTAAGAGGTATTAAGAGGCAGGGCACTGGGAGGTGATTAGGCCATGAAGGATCTGCCCTCACGAATGGACTTAGTGCCCTTATTTAAAAGAAAGAAAAGAAAAGAAAAGAAAAGAAAAGAAAAGAAAAGAAAAGAAAAGAAAAGAAAAGAAAAAGGCCTGAGAGAGCAACTTGGCTTCTTCCTTCCACAAGGAAAAGATGCAGATAAAATATAAAAGGTACCATCTTTGAATAAGAGAAGAAACACTCACCAGACACCAAATCTGCTAGTATCTTGATCTTGGATTACCAGCCTTTAGGAATGTAAGCAGTAAAGTTCTACTGCTTATGAATTACTAAGTTTACAGTATTTTGTTATAGCAGCCTGAACTAAGACATTGTAATAGCAAACTCAGATACAAGAGCTTACTATGTGCCAGGAGCTAGTCTAAATCTGTTGGTCTGCCTGCCTGTCTCTGTCTCTGTCTCTCTCTCTCTCTATCCCATTTAATCCTCTTAATCCTCTCAATCACTCTATGAGGTAGACATTATTATTATTACTATTTTGCAGATGGATAAGGAAACTAAAACACAGAGAGGTCAGAGAGCCCAAAAGTGAGCAAATCGGCATTCAGACACAGGCTCAGGAGTTCCATCACAGTCCAGGATATGTACATCCTGCTTGGACATGCAAGACAATGGAAAATTTGCATGTGCTTGCTGGAAGGTTCTTGCAGTCCTCTGTTAGCCCGCCAGGGAAGAGTCCTACATCTGTTGCCCTTTGTTCACATACTCACCAAGTAAGGTCTACCCTTGACGACAATCCTAAGAACAGCTCTGTCACAATGAACAGATTGGTGTACTTACTTATACCATGGGTCTCTACAAAACTTATATGGAGGTAGTTTCTTAGTTACTTTGCTTATATTATGTTTCACATAACAAAACTGCCGTAGAAGTTTCCCTATAATGATTGGGATAGAAAAAATTGCCTGTAAGTTCCATGAAACAAGGATCATGTCTGTCATCATTGTTTCCTTGACCTGGCACAGTACCTAGTGCACAGTATGCAGTAAGTACACAGTGGATAGAAATTCACCAGGACAAATCACTAGTCAACTCATGTATGTGTAAACCCCAGGTGCAAGTCAGTATGTCAGAATCTAAGAAACACCCAATACAGTACTTTTCCCAAGAAGCTTTTATTACAAAATGGAATGTGCTGCCAGCTACGTTTTGCCAGTTAAGGTCAGTAACTGAAAAAATGGTCAGATTTTAAAGACTGTTGGAGTTCACAGCCTTTCTCTATCTACTCATGACCAGATCTCACCTACACATTGTACTAAGCACTCAAGAGTCTATACTAGAGAGTATCTTTTCTGCTAGGAAGTAAGACACCTACATCCACAGATGATGGGTGTATAAGTTCAAAATTTCCAATTCCTCAGCTTATATTATTATCAGGGTACTCTGGTCTTGATCTCTTTCAAGGTCTAGGAACTTCCCTCATTTCCAATGCTTATGGAATTATTCTTTCTAGTCTTTGGCTGAGTTTGCTGTCACAACTGAGTTCTGACAGACTGTGTTATGGCTTGTGTCTGGATGCCCCCCACAAAGCCTCATGCAGTCATAGGGGTAGGCTTTTCAGAGGCAGCTGAATCTAGAATGTGTGACTGATTTGTAGCACAGTGCTGGGATTAAGAGTGCTGGGATTAAGGGTGGGTGATTGCTGGATCAGTCCCCTGACTAGGTGGGCACCATCCTAATCCTAGCAGTCTGGATAAGATAAAAGGGGCAGAAAGAGGCTTGTTTCCCCCCTTTTTGAAATTTGTGAACACAATGAAGGGTCTATTCAGATTTCATGTAAATTTCCATTGCATTAGTTCATCATCAACAATTACTAGCATTACAAAAGGTAGAAAACATTTAAATTTGTGACTTTAATTTATTTCCATTTTACATCATTGCTACCATTTTATAAAATCAGTGTCACTCCTACTCCATAACATTTTATATGAATATTATAATATTTTTCCTATATCATAGTACAGGGTTTGGGAAGTAGATTTATTTTCCAGCAGTAGACCATCCCATTATCCCAGTAATACCTATCTTTGTATTCACAGTGACTAACTAATAAATCCATGTTAAAATCAAAATATTGCTTTCTTTCATTTTATTTTACAAGGGTATGATATTTGAGCTCTGTGAGTTAATTACGCTTCTGTAGACTAGCTTGCCTAATACATTAATACCGCATTTTAAAACACTGTTTAGGGGAGAAATTTATTATAGTTCAAAGGAAATAGTTTACAAGTTCTGAGACTTAAAAATTCATAGCATCACTGGAACACAACAGCAATTTTGTACTCTAATCCCATAGTTTAAAGATTTTTTAAAAATGTAAGCTTATGTAGATTTAAGAGGCTTACCCAAAGTCAATGACAGAGCCAAAAGCTGACGAACATGTCTTATTAACCTAGTGGTTTTTCCGCTACATCATGGAAACCACATAAATATGTGTGATGTGACTGCATGATTTGAATATACATGTATGTACACATAATTTTTCATTCTTCTACTTACAGTTGTTGAGAGTTCTAAAGATTATTTTAGACATTTTATTAGAGTTTATTCAGTTAATCAACTATTTTTACAACATATATATCCTACCAATCAATATAGGCTAAGGAATACACTCTAAGGATTTCTGCAAATCTTTAGAAACGTATTACCAAGTTCACATTTAATAAAAATAAAAACAAGTTAAATACTAGCTACTGATGGTAAAAGTATATTTTGATTATACATTAAAAAGTCCCTTCTATGTATTTTAATTTCAGGGAAGGTAAACACTTTTGTTCTCTTTAATTTTATATGCATATTCAGAGATGACATGGTCTCAATAACTTTATGTACTGTTTAATACCAATTTAAAAATGGGAAGTAGAGCCGGGCGTGGTGGCGCACGCCTTTAATCCCAGCACTCGGGAGGCTGAGGTAGGAGGAGCGTTGTGAGTTCGAGGCCGGCTTGGGCTACAACGCTAGCGCAAGGCCGGCCTGAGCTACACAGTGCAACCCTGCCTCAAAAAACCAGGGCCGGGGGTTTGGCTCAGCAGCTTACGCGTCTGTCAGGCAGGCGCGAGGTTGTGAGCTCGATCCCCGGTGCCACAAAAAATATAAAATAAAATAAAATAAAATAAATTAAAAAAAAAATGGGAAGTATAGAAAGAGTCAATAGTAAATGGAGAGTATTTTGTACCAAGCACCCGTAATACACTATAATTCTGATAGAGAAAAGCTAAGTCCACATAGCAAAAAAAGATTTCTTAGATACCTTGAAGCCTTGAAAACTTGGCCAAACTATTGTTCAGTGTGCACACAGTTTGTGTCTTCATGCTCAGATGTTGTTGAAACAGCAGACTTAAAAGAAATAATGTCAATGAATCCTACCAAGCACTATACATGACCTCTGGGGTAATTAGCAATCATTCAAAAGCAACAAGACTAAAATGTTCTATTCTTTATTACTGTCAGCTCTTATCTTGATCAGCATTTTAATAAAGATGGTTCGTTTCTAAGACAGTTTCATGAATCAGTCATAATTACATTCTGACATGCAGTGAATAGTAAAGCAAAACTAAATATCACTTCATCAACCTTTCTAACCTTTATGCAAGTATTAACTGTAAATAATTTTTACACAATCCTACAACAGGAAATCTGCATATTTCTTAGCTTTGTACATACTTTACCCCAACTGAATTTCCTGTGACCTATACCTGAAGAACACAATCAGCCATAATTATCTAGTTTTGTGAGATGTTCAGGTGTTGCCTTTCAGAGTTCAAATCAACTCCAACCATAAAAGGCTACTTTATTCTACAAATGGCACAATATGCAAAATGGGTTAAGTAGCCAAAAGCATCTCAGAGCATTGTGGATTGAAAGAAGTCTCTCTAGAATCAAAACGTCATAATAAAACTACACTAAAGCAAAATAACAACACTTGTAAAAGTAGATTCATAGATTACACATTAAGGAATAGATCACTGATGACTACTGCAGACAATCTAAAATATGTTGAAAGAGCACTAATTAGAAAGAAATCAAAGCATTTAAGCATCTGAATGGTTTTTTCATTTTTTCACCTAATTCCAAAATAGCTAATGGAGACTGAAAAATTTCCAGAAATATAAAACCCACTTAGAGATACTACTCAGATACTGAGGCTAATGTATAAATTTTTCAGCTCTGCCTCCTACCCATGCAAAACATCAGATTTACTTTAGAGTTTTAAAATAATTGCTTTCTATTTTTACTGAGGAATAATTAAAAATATTTTAGATCATCAAAGTGGACATAATTCAATTAGCAGAATAAATTGATACTATATCTTAGATTACTTAATTTTTCAGTTCTCTCAGAAAATTTTAAAATAAACAATACTTTCTCAAGAATAACATCTTGTCTTCCCAGATACAGGGTAAATGGTCTCTTTTGGGACCAGAGCTAAGTTCTTGAACTTATGTTTCACTTATGTCTTTCAAACAAATAAAGCTTATAGTAAATGTACTAAGTAATATTTTAACCAAACTGATTTCCATTGACAAACTTAAATACTGGGAAATAATAATATGTTTACCAGTTTACTTTGTGTAATTTCAATTTGAAAATAATTTTTCCCCAAAACCAACCTAAAATTATTCCCTGCATATTTTCTTATACCTTTTCTTATAAAACTACCTTACTACAATGCTACTGACTTGAAGCCAAAGAGGAGTACAGCAAGGATCTTTTTCATATGGGATTAAAAACACAGAAATGCATTTGTCTGCTATGTGGTAATTTTTGTTTAACTTTTCTATTTAGCTTTCTGGTATATTATTCCTTTATCTTATTTAAGGTGCAAGCGAAGAAGGAAAAAGAAGTGCTGATTTAAGAAAACAGATTTCCCAGAAACAAGGGGAAAAAAAAAAAAAACCTGTGATTAAGATTTAAACAAAAGCTAAAGATGGCTTCCTCCGAGCTCTGATGAGGTCCGCTACCTCATTACGAACAACTGCAAACTTGTGATGCATTTTGTTTCAAGAGAATCCAAAAGTCCTTGGTATAAAGCAGACAGGGGGTGCAGGGTCCATTCACTCTTTCTGTATCACAACCATTATGTAAAAAGTATAAAACAGTGCCTTTATGCTGCCAAGCCACAATGACTCTTCCTACATCAAAGGACTTGCACCAGTAGGGTTTTTTCTTCAAAATTTATTCAAGCTAAGGGCAGAGAGACAAGGATTCATACACGCTAATTACGCCTAATTATCTATTCCCTTTTCTGACCAGCTTCGGCCAGTGTTATTTGCTATCTGGATTTCTCACAACCTCCCTTTGCCCTGTCCATCCAGCCCAACAGAGGAGGCTTTGAAGAAAACAGTTGTGGCTTTTTAAAGTTTCCTCAATATAGAGTTCAAGCAAATTAAATAATGATTCTGTTAGTTTTGACACATTTATGCATTAAATATGAGGACCTCTTGGTTAATTTGGCAAATTCCTCAGATCTCTTCATGGGTGGAATCATAGTAACACACTCTCTTACAGGAGCGTCTCCTCATGCTTTCTTTTCATGATCTAAATGAAATGTTTATTGGATTAAAGTTCTTCTCTGCAGACCTCCATGGTGGCCTGTGACAAAGAGCTTAAAAGTTCTATTAATTGGCTTGAGTTTTCAGGGAAGAGAAAGAGAGAATTCTATTTCAAATTACATCACTAGTCAAGAAAATTGCCACGTGTTATTAAACTAATTTATCTCAAGATTCAAAGACACAACTAATTCATATTTACGACACATTCTCTTTAGATTATTTTTGTTATCTAAGAATTGATTTCTTGTAATTTAACCAAAAATACCTATTTATTCGGAGAAAAGAATTCAAGTCCTAAACAGTATTTACAAGCCCATAGTTCACTGATCTTAGTTAAATACAAATATAAATTTATATAAAATCTATTTTAATTTCATATAAGACAACTACAGAAGATATTTTTAAAAGCATAAACCCTAAATTACTTTTCTATAAGTAGGCCCTGACTATGCAAGGTCGACATTCTAGAATAAAGATGGATAAAATACATTTTAAATCTGTATCTCAACAATTTTTATTCTCAATATTTATTAGTTTTAGGAACTCAAAATGAAAACACCATTAAAAACAAAACTGAATGCCTGTTGCTACAAACAATTTTTTTAAAAGTAGATTTTTCTCAAACACATTTGAAGTAAGTTTATTTATAAAAATATCGTGAGCTGGGCTTGGTGGCACAGGTCTGTAATCTCAGCACTTGGGAGGCTGAGGCAGGAGGACTGCTGCAAGTTCAAGGCCAGCCTGGGCTACATAGTGAGTTCAAGGCCAGCCCAAATGATAAAGTGGGACCCTGTCTCAAAATAAAATAAAATGAAATAAAATAAAATAAAATATTTTGGATCAACTTTCTGAACTTATTGAGCCTAAAACATGATAATTATAGAAATATTTTACAAGTCAAATAAACATTTTGTACTGTAAAATACTAAATACTTGAATTCTAATTAACAATTCAATGGTTTGTGGGGCAAAGTCACAATGCTTTTCAATTCAGGAGTTCATTGTGCTATTTTTTCTCTTGTTTCTTTTAATCTGAAAAATTAAAAAGGCAACTCATAAGCAAAGACATTATCACACTAACAAAGGGTTAATTCCTACAAGGCTGTCTCAGTGACAACAGAGCCAAGGTCAGAAAGGCTGACGCTGACTCCTAAGGCAGATTCTCATGATTTTGCCCTCTGAAAGTTATAATGAATAAATTGACAACACTCTCACAAGTGTGTAAGTTATAGGAGGAGAAAGTGGTAAATACACATTTATTTAGCAAATTTAAAAACCCAGATGCAGGTGGCTGGACAAAAGTTGTACATTACATTTCATCTAAAGGTTACAAATAGTTTTTCTAAACTTTGTGACCGGTATCACAGCATAACAATATTCTCAAATTGTTCACTATTGGGATGTGGTTCCTTGGGAAAATAAAAGCATAAAGGCTTATATATATCTTAACTATTTTAGATAAAGGGTATCCAACAGTCGAGAAACATTACCAAAGTAGAAGATGTGAAGCCAATACCAAAACATTAAGCAAATGTTACCAAAAAAGTAGTAACAACCATGTGACTCCCTTAGATTACAAAGTATCTTTATATGTTGTATATTCAAACTCAACTAATATTAAATCATACTATGATGTTTCCCAAATGGACAAATATTTATCAGAAGAGGAAAATTCAGATTTATAAGAATTAATGTTAGACTCTTACTTTTCTCTAATTTCATTATCTAACTGAAATTAACCACCTAAAATTAGAATGTTTTATTGGTACTGTTTGCTAGCTTACAATGATCATTTCACTAATCAACTAAAATCATCTAATATTTAACTTTAAGGAAAAATAAAAACTTAAGAAAAAAGACATCTTGCTGTCACTGTGAATGAGAATTAAAGTACTAAGTTAATAATATGAGAATCTATCACTGTACAGCTAAAACGCAACATACACTATCATAGAGGAACACTTCCCACAGGAGAATTATTTTAGATTTGTTCATAGTGCTAAACTGATTGAGAAAATCATAAAAAGAAAGTTATAAAACTCACATTGAGAACTTTTTTCAACTTTAAAATTCATGAATAACATTTATCTCCTCTAGGCATCATTAGGGACCCACCATAAATGGATGGTTTATGGAAGTTTATGGATGGTTTATGGAGTAAGCAAACAGATCCTTATCCAAATATAAAACATAGGTCTAAACATCATAGATTGCTGGAAACAGATCAGATAAAAACAGCAATGCTTGTCAGTCAATCTAATTTTCAAGAAGGTCACTAAAAATACTCAACTGACATTCATATACAAAACTATTCTGATCTAAACCAATTGGTCATTTTTTCTCATTATATACAGTAATTTTAAATAATGATTACAATGCAGTGAGGTTACATAGAGTAAATATTGTTCTAAAAAAGTAAATTTAAAGCATGGTATTCTTTTAAAGTGTATGGCATTAAAGCCATTTCTAGAAAGCTGATCCTAATAAAGGTGCTATGTCTCAAGGTTAGAATTATTTAAAATTATTTAAAATCTTAGCTTTTGGTCGATCAACTTTCTTTCTATCAACCTACTAATAAACTTCACTGATACAAAGTTTACATCACATAAAACAAGTCATAGTTTATGGAAAAAATGTGCTGTCTACACATATCATTTTAGACAGTTATTTGTCCTTCCTATGTTATATATAAATCAAATGTCAGCAAATTTTTTCTGTAAAAGTTAGATAATAACTATTTTAAACTTTCAAGGCTACTATTCTGCTACCACTACTCAACTCTGCTACTGCAGTATGAAAAGAGCCATGATGGGCCAGGGATTCAGCTCAGTGGCTTAAGTGCCTGCCTGGCAGGCGCGAGGTTGTGAGTTCGATCCCTGGTACAAAAAAAAAAAAAAAAAAAAAAAAAAGAGCCATGGTGCACATCAACAAATGTGCATAAAGTTTTTCAATAAAACTATATTTACAAAAATAGATGGCCATAGTTTATTGATTCCAATATAGATAACTACAGGCCACTTTAAAATACTGCAGGGCAGAGGTTAAGATAGATGCATTTAATTTCATAAAATAGTAGTAAGTAGATATGAACAAATGCTTCAACAACTACATTTGCTCATGAACTTTGGGGAGAATTAAACAAGTTTTATAAATGTCACAACAAAGATCCTGCAAGAATTATTCAGGTCCTGGAGAAGATGGCTGACTGGGGGGACAGCAAAGGTGAGTGTCTTCAAATCAGTGCTAAAAAAAAGCAGTTACCCTGAGGCAGGGGCAAAAAATAAAGCCTGATATAGTAGGATAAGTGAAAAGAAAATCCAGCTGGCCTAAGCCCCAGTGTTCAGAGAGGATAGGAGGGAAAACTGGACCATTCCTGGATCATGAAGCATCACCCCACCCTGCTACCCCGCACGCACACCCTCTGGGGAGAGGGTTGGACTGAAAGACGAGCCCACGCTTCAGTGACAACCTGCCAGATTCTAATATTCCCAGGGCCAGTGGGCGGTGGGCCCCTCAGGGGAGAGAAGGTTTCCCCAACACAGCCAACAGCAACAATAAGTCAACCATTCCTCCCACATACAGCGGGGAGGGGAGTGCGGTAGGAGGAACATTCAGCACCCTCTGCACAATTGTGACTGTCGGCTGGCTCCCAGGGGGCAGATCCCAGTGACTCCTAGCTGACAACTGCAGAAGGAAGGGAAAACTTGTCCCACAAAAAATACCCAGAGCAGAGTTACAGAGTGACCCTCGACGGAGCCAGACGAGAGTGGGTGACTCTTACGCTTCTGTCAGCGAGGCTGAAACAGACAACTGCTTGGCCATACAATAAATAAACAGGGGAAACCTATGGAGGGAAGACACAGAGATATCCACGATATTTACTCCCATCCTATCAATCAAGGCAGTCAGATCTATGGAGGCCTTCCTGGAGTCAGCCCTGGAGCTGGAAACCAAAACATGCGTTTGGAGGAAGCTCCAGTGTTCAAGGCTTTGGACAGGCAATTGTCTGGCCCGTGGGAGGAAACTGTGCCACTACTTGAAAGCAGACAGAGCTATAAAAAGAGCTGTGTGAAGTTCTCTGTTAATGTGGTAACGAGTGCATGAAAGTTTTTATTCTTATCCCTATTGTTATTTTGGTTATTAGAGTTATCGAGTCCTTGTTTTTACTTTATTGGATTTGGGTCATATTGATTTACTGTTTTTATTCTGCTCGCTGTTTTCTGTTTTCAATTTTTTCTTCTGGTTCTTACTTCTTTATTGGTGCTGGCTGGTTATACTCCAGTAAGTTTCAAGGTTTTCCCTTTGACCTACTCACACTTTTAGAGTTTCTTCTCTCCTACTTTTGATTCTCTCCCTTCTTTACTCTTTCTTCTTCTCACTTCTTCATTGTCTCGCCTCCTTGTCTTCCCCTCTTCCTTTCCATCTATCTAATGGCCTAAATGTAACTGGTGCCTGTAAAAGCGCATTAGAGAATAAGAGCTAATCAATGCTACAAACTAAACAGTACTATTTATGAGCAAGTCAAGGAAATTCTTAGCAAAATTGGACTTCGAGGTTCTAAACAAAATTACCTAGAAACATAACAAAAAGTACTTAAAATCTCCTAACCTCCCTCAATCTCTAAATACACTTTCACTTATCTGTATACGCTCCTCTGCCTACACAAATACTCTCTCAAATGCCCTTAACACCACTACTTTACACCAGCTATAAAATAACTCCAACAGACTCCAACTTCCTATCTACTTTTATTTTAACCTATTGATGTTTCTCTTATCTCCCTCTCTTCCTATTGACATGCCTCTTCCTTATTCCTTTCCTTTCTGCCCCCCACCCCAACCTGACACAAACCACAAATACAGGTATAGTAGAGTGCATAAGGGGTACTGACAAAGGGATAAAATTATCAAGACAAGTTTTAATGTTCATGATTGATGTAGGCTTCGTTCTATTTACAATGTTATAACCAGTAGAAAGTCTCTCCTCACAACACCATGACAGGGTCCATCAAATCGAATTGAATACATTGAAAAGAGAGACAATATCTCTGAATAAACAAAGCCAAAAATACATCATAGAGCACAGAATCTAAATATATTGTCATATCAACAAAAAACTCTCCTCACTCTATTTGGCCTCAACCCTCAGCAACAAAACAAACAAACAAATAAATAAATAGTGACATGAAAAGGCAAGGCAATAAAATGTTCCCAAAGTCTCCCAAATCTCGCAGAGTAGATCTAAGGGGCACCAGTGGAACAAAAGCAAACAACAGATAGCTGACCTGTACAAAATGATTAAAGAAAAAATAAAGGAGCTTGGTGAGATCACAGAGGATATAACACAAAAGACAGTAGAACTACACACGAATTGACCACGGTGGAAATAAGAGAAACAAAAAATTGGAAGAACTGATCAAAATGAAACAAAATATGAATGACATATTTACCAAAGACATAGACTCCACAAAAAGATGCCAAACAGAAATCCCATAGACAAAGACTTCTATAGAATTCGCTAACACCAGAAATAATGAATATGAAGGCAAGGTTTCAGAAAATGAGGGTAAAATAGAAATTCATGATGGTTTACTCAGAGAAGCCTTAGAAATGATAAGACAATGGGAGAAGTTTCATCCAATAGCTACAGAAGTGATGCTAGTAAGACTAATGTAAAGCTAACTGGAGCTAGAGAAAAATTAGAAGACAGCATGCATAGAATAAAAAAAATCTGTTTGCAGAAAACTTACCAAGTATGAGGAAAGAATTCAATATATAGTAAGCAAGGTTTACAGAATATCAAATAACTATGAGGACAAAGAGCTCCCCCCAGTACATCATAGTTAAAATCCCAGATGTCAAACAAAAAGACAGCATTTTAAAAGCTATAGGAAAAAAACAAAAATCACATTTGAAGATAAAGACATTGAGATCACAGCAGAATTCTCAACACAAACTCTAAAGGCTAGGAGTAAAATATTTCAAGACCTAAAAGAAGACAACCAAGATTAATATATCCTGCAAAACTATCTTTCAAAACTGATGGAGAAATAATCACATTCCATGAAAAAAAATCTTAAGACATGCATGAATATCAAATAAGCACACATACACAATTAAATTTTTTAAAAACCCAAAACAAAAATCAATAATACCCTAGAGAGAGACAAAATAGCCAAAAAAATTCAAAAACTCATATAGAATGAATATATCAAGCAAGGCAGGTAGTTAAATAAAAAAGAAAAAATAAAGGTATCAACACAGAAAAAGAACACCAGAACAGGAACAACTCAATATCTTTTAGTAATAATTCTCAATGTAAGGGACCTCAACTCCTCAATTAAAACACACACGTTGGCAAACTGTATCAAAAAACAGAATACAACCATCTGCTACATTCGAAAAACTCACCTAACTCCCCAAAATTTTTAGACTAAAAATCAAAGAATGGAAAACAATATTCCATGCACCAGGATCCCCAAACACACACAATTTATTTTCAAAGTAAACTTGAAGTTAAAACTAATCAGAAGAGGCAAAGAAGATCAGTACATATTATTTAAGAGAACAATTCAACAAAACAGACAAAGGCTTAGCCAAACTTACCAAAAGAAAGAAAAAAAGATATTCATTAATCAATTTGAAAGGAAAAGGCCAAAATCACAATGAATGCCACCAAACTCTAGAAGATGAAAAACTGTACTACAACAAATTTGAGAATCTTGAATAAATAGAAAATTCCTAGGCATATATGAACTACCAAAACTGAACCAAGAAGATATAAAATTATCTCTCATAAAAAAAGACATGTCAACATTCATAAACGAATTGTTCAGCAAATCTAGAGAGACATAAAAAGATAGATGATGATTGAAAAAGGATGGAAATTGCAATCAATATAAGAAAGAAATAGAACACACAAGATTCAAACAGATATCTAGGAAATTAGAAATTCTACTAAAAGCTGACAAAACCACTGGAACAAAGCTAAAAATAGACTTTCAGACCTTGAATACAGGATTGTGACTAGTAACCGCGAAAGGAAAGCTATCTTAAAAATAACAAGGGATCAAGAAATAACAATTCAACAGCTACAAAACAATACAAAGAAAAACAATACAAGACTGATAGGTGTCAGTGAAAAAGCAAGAGTCAATACAAATGACATAAAAAGATTCTTTACAGAAACAATAGCAGAAAATTTCCCAAATATGAGAAGAGAATCTGACATACAGATTAGTGAGGCATATAAAACTTCAACTAGCCATGACCAAAATAAATGTATACCAAAACATATAATAATCAGGGTACCAGGAGTGCAGAACAAGAACAAAATGTTAAAAGCTTTTAAGAGAGAAACAAACAAATAAACAAACAAATCATCTATGAAAGGAAAGCCCATCAGAATGACAGACTTCTCAACACAAATTTTCAAGTCAAGAACTTGGAGTGAAGTATTTCAAGTCCTGAAAGAAAACAATTTCCAACCAAGATAGATGTGCCCTAGAAAACTATCTTTCAAAATTAATGGAGAAATAAGATACTTCCATGACACAGAACAACTGAAGGAACTCATGTTCACCAAACCAACCCTAAAAAGAGTACTAAAAGATATTCTAGATACAGATAAAAATTACCACAATTCCAAGAATAACAACAGAAAGAGACCACCAGGCAAGACAAGAAATTACACAGACAGTAAAAGCAGGGAACCAACAGCAGGAAAACAACATGACAAAGATAAGCCAATACATATCAGTTATAGTTATCAATGTAAATGGCATCAATTCACCAATCAAAAGAAACAGATTGGCAGAATGGATCAAGAAACAAGATCCAACAATATGCTGTATACAAGAAATACATTTAACTCAAAAAGAAACTCATAGTGAGGTAGGAGGAGTGTTGTGAGTTTGCAGCCGGCTTGGGCTACGTTGCCAGCGCAAGGCTGGCCTGAGCTACATAGTGCGACCCTGTCTCAAAAAACTAGGGCTGAGGGTTTGGCTTAAGCACCTGTATGGCAGGTGTGAGGTTGTGAGTTTGATCCCTGGTGCCACCAAAAAAAAAAAAAAAAAGAAAGAAACTCATAGACTGAAAGTCAAAGACTGGAAAACAATACTCCAGGCAACGGGAAACCAGAAAAAGCAGGGGTAGCTACTGTGTTTGCAGACAATGTGAATGTCAAGCCAAGAATAATCAAAAAGAAATAAAGAAGGTCATTACGTACTTGTTAGGGGAAAACTTCAAGAGGAAGAAATAACAAGAAGAAATATATATGTACCAAATATGGGAGCACCCAATTATGTAAGATAAATATAAATAGGCATGAAAAGTCAGAGACGAAATAACACAGTTATTATGAGGGGGGCCTTAATACCCCATTGTCACAAGGAGATAGATCACCTAGAGAAAAAATCAGCAAAGAAATAGCAGAACTGAATCAAACCTGTGAACAAATGGACTTAGTAGACATTTACAGAGTGTTTCACCCAACATCAGAAATCACATTCTTTTCAGCTGAATATGGGATAAAATAGACCATACATTATCCCACAGAACATGCTTAAGTAAATGCAAAGGAAATGAAATTACCCAATGCATATTATCTGACCATAGTGCAATGAAACTGGAAATTAATGGCAAAAGAAACCACAAAAACAAACACATGGAAATTAAATAACACCCTCCTGAACAACCAATGGGTCGCAGATGAAATTAAAGAATAAATTAAATAATACAATCAAATGAAAATGCAAATACAACACACTGGAATCTGTAGGAAGCAATGAAAGCAGTCCTAAGAGGGAAATTTGTGGCAGTAAATTCTCATATCAGGAAAACCAAACAAGCACAAATAAATATCCTAATGCTGCACCTCAAGCTGCTAGAAAAAGAAGAGCAACTCAAGATCAAAGCCCACACAAGGGAGAAAATTATAAAGATCAGAGCAGAAATTAATGCAATTGAGACTAAGAAAACAATACAAAGAATTAATGAATTGAAGGGCTGATTCTTTGAAAGAATAAATAAAATTGATAACCCCCTAGCCAACCTTATCAGAAAAAATAAAGACTCAAATTCATGCAACAAAGAATAAAAAGGATGAAATCACTACAGATTCTGTGAAAATTCAGAAGATCATGAATACCTACTTCAAAAATCTTTACTTGCATAGAATGGAAAGCAGAACAAATGGACAGATTCCTAGAAATGTATGAATTACCATAGCTGAATCAAGAAGGTATAAAAATTCTGAATAACCCAAAATCATTTAAGGAAATTGAAAATACAATTAAAGCCAGGCATATAGCTCAGCAGCAAAGCTCCTGCCTGGCAAGCACAAAGTCATGAGTTTGATCGCTGGTACCAAAAAAAAAAAAAAAAAAAAAAAAAAAAAAAAAAAAAAAAAAAAAAAAAAAAAAAAAAAAAAAAAAAAAAAAAAAAAAAAAAAAAAAAAAAAAAAAAAAAAAAAAAAGAAAGAAAGAAAAGAAAAGAAAAGGTAATTAAAAACTTACCAACAAAGAAAAGCCCAGGTCCTGATAAACTCACAGCTGAATTCTACAAGAAATTTATAGAAAATTCAATGCCAATGCCCCTCAAACTCTTTAATGAAATTGAAAGGTAAGCAATGTACCCTAACTCATTCCCGGAGGCAAGCATTACCCTGATACCAAAACCAGAGAAAGACAACCAAAAAAGAGAAGTACTGGCTAATCTCCCTAATGAACATAGCTGTAAAAATCCTCAATAAAATATTAGCAAACATAATGCAAGAAATCATCAAGAGGATTATACACCATGACTAAGTGGGTTTTATCCCAGGGATACAGAGATGGTTTAGCATATGCAAATCAATAAATGTGATACTCTGTATCAACAGAGCAAAAGACAAAAATCACATGATCGGGCCGGGAGTTTGGCTCAGTGCCTTAAGCGCCTGTCCTGGCAGGCGCGAGGTTGTGAGTTCAATCCCTGGTGACGCAAAAAAAAAAAAAAAAAAAAATCACATGATCATCTCTATAGATGCAGGAAAAGCTTTGGCAAAGTTAACACTCATACATGATAAAAACCCTACAGAAAACTGCAATAGATGGCTTTTATCTCAGTCTCATAAAGGCCACCTATGGCAAGCCAACAGCCAACATCATAACTAAATGGACAAAAACTCAAAGTTTTCATTCTAAAATCAGGAACAAGACAAGGATGTTCACTATCACTACTTCTATTCAAGATAGTTCTAGAAACACTAGCCAGAGCAAATAGGCAAGAGACAGAAATAAAATGAATAAGGATAGGAAAGGAAGAAGTTAAATCATCATTCACAGATGACATGATACTCTACATAGAAGACCATAAAAACCTCACCAAAAGACTTCTAGATTTAACAACCAAATACAGTAGCATAAATGCATATAAAGTAACACTCAAAAATCAGTAACATTCTTGTGCACAATCCCTGACTTGAAATTACACTACAAAGCTAATGTGATAAAATCAGCATGGTACTGGCAATAAAAAAACCAACAACAAGCCAGGCGTGGTGGCGCACGCCTTTAATCCCAGCACTCGGGAGGCTGAGGTAGACGAAGCGTTGTGAGTTCGAAGCCGGCTTGGGCTACAACGCGAGTGCAAGACCGGCCTGAGCTACATAGTGCGACCCTGCCTCAAAAAAAACTAGGGCCGGGAGTTTGGCTCAGTAGCTTAAGCGCCTGCCCTGGCAGGTGTGAGGTTGTGAGTTCAATCCCTGGTGCCGCAAAAAAAAAAAAAAAAACCAACAGCAACAAAAAAACAGACTTGAGGATGAATGGAACAGATTAAAAGGTGCAGACACAACTACAAACACACTCAGCCACCTTATCTTTGACAAAGGGGCCAAACATGTTCACTGAAAGAAAGATAGCCTCTTCAATAAATGGTGCTGGAAAACTGGCTTTCTGCATGCCAAAGACTAAAACTAGATCCACATTTATCATCATGCACTAAGCTAAAGTCAAAATGGATCAAGTATTAAAATAAAAACACAAAATCTACTGAAAGACAAAGTAGGTAGAAATATTTAAAACATAGGGGTAGGCAGAGAGTTCATGGACAAAACCCAAACTGTTCTATCTAGAACATACAGAGAATTTAAAAAATCAGGCCCCCCACACGCAAAAACAAAATTAAAAAATGGGCATCTGAGGGCCAAGGATTTAGCTCAGCAGCACAAGTGCCTACCTGGAAAGTGCAAGGTTGTGAGTTCGATCCCTGGTACCAAAAATAAATAAATAAACAAAAAAACTGAAATGGGCATCTGAGATGGATATACAACCCATCCAACCCAGCTGTTCCCCTTCTTGGTATTTTCCCAGAAGAATTAAAAACATCATACCACAGTGACATATGTGCACACCTGTTTATAGTAGCATGAATTATAACCCAAATGCCCATCAACTGAGGAACGGATAAAAAAGATGTGATATTTTTATAAAATGGAATACTACTCAACTATAAAGAAGAATACACTTGAGTCTTTTATAAGTAAATGGATGCAACTTAAGACCATACTCATAAGTGAAATAAATCAGACTCATGTGTAAACATCTCCCTAGTATAAGAAACTGAAAGAGTAAATAAGATCCAAAGTATACAATAGATATTATGAAAGGGGAAGAAACTGCTCAAAAGGAAAGAACAACAGATGGGGGAAACTAGAAAAGAAGGGAAAAGAAAAAAAAAATATATATATATACACAAGATAACTAAGATAATTATACTACTAATTTCCAGTAGTTCATGGAAAAGAATGTTTGATCAATTTTTTATGCCTATATCTTGTAATCTGAGCAACTGCTTTGAAGATAATACACAATATATTAACCATTGTTAATCTTTTATCTTGTTTTGAAATTCTCTACCGTTGTTTTTAATTTTTTCTATCTAAAAAAATCAACAAATAGGGTAATATTAAATTAAAAAGCTTCTACACAGCAAAGGAAACAAGCAAAAGCAAGAAGACAACCTACAGAATGGGGAAACCTTTTTGCCAGCTATTTCTCTGACAGAGGATTACTATCTAGAATACATAAAGAACTCAAAAATCATTAGCAGACCCCTCAAAACAAAAGACCCAATCAAAAAACGGACAACTGAAATTGAAACAGGGAGTTAACAAAAGATCGCACCCCTCTTCCATCAGCAGATGGAAAACAAACTTGAAGGGGAAATGAAGCAGGGAGATAACAATAGATCCTGTGAGAACACAAGCCCTCCACGCTGACGTGGTTGGGCTGAGATACCATTTTCTAGGTTTGGGTGTCATTTTCCTTGAAATGTCATTTTCCAACAGTAATCCAAACAATTAGTTTGATAAAACAATGTGGAGGACAAGCAGGACCCTGCGGGAAGATGGGAAGACTTTTTAGAGTGACACTGACCCATCAGCGGTGGGGAGGGTGGAGAATGTTCTGACAGTGGGTGTTACAGACAAGACAGGCAGCCAGAGAAGATTCCTTGAAAGACCTGACGGCCAAGGTCAGAGCATGGGAGGCTCAACGATCAAAGGCCTCATCAGATTGATGCAATTTTTTTGCCTAGGAATAAGATATTCATGCCTCTCTAAAGAACGGCTTAGTTCTGTTGGAAGTTGCAATTAATGGTACATACCCTATGTTCTACAACCCCACTACTAAGTCACACTTTCTTGCTTTAAGTCCCATATGTTGATTTGAGTTATCTGAAATGTAGCCATTTTTTGTGTATAAAAACACCTAGACAAAGAGTTTCAGGGGCAACTGGTTGGGGTCCCCCCCCCAGGCTCATTTGCCTGGGGGCTGTTTGCTTTTGCTTTACAATAAGTACTGCTTTCTGCTTTCCCGCTATAAAAAATACTTTTGCTCAGTCCTCTTTTGACTCTCCACATTGTAATTTTTTCTGGCTTAAGAGAACATCCACATGCCAAATGGTAACAAAATGAGTAGACACTTCTCAGAAGAGATACAAATGGCCCATAACAACATGAAAAAAAGGTTCAAAATATCTGGTCATTAGTGAAATGCCATTTAAGTCTAGAAAGATTGTTATCACCAAGAAATCAAATAATAAAAAATGTTGGTGAAGCCAGGCGTGGTGGTGCACGCCTTTAATCCCTGCACTAGGGAGGCTGAGGCAGGAGGATCATTGTGAGTTCAAAACCAGCCTGGGCTAAAAAGTGAGCTCAAGGCCATCCTGAACTACATAGTGAGACTCTGTCTCAAAAAACAGGACTGGGGATTTAGCTCAGCGGCCTAAGAGCCTATCTGGCAGGCGCAAGGTTGTGAGTTCGATCTCTGGTACCGAAAAAAAACGAATGTTGGTGAGGCTGCAGGGAAAAAAGGAGCCCTTCCACATTGTTGGTGGGAATACAGATATAGATAAATATGCATGTATATACATACATATATACATATATATTACATATATATTACATATATACATACACATCTATATTACATATATACACATATGTATATATATATATATAACACATATATATTACAGTCACTACAGAAATCAGTATGGAGATTCTCAAAAAAAATTAAAATAGAAATTCCATTTGACCCAGTTATTCCCATACATTAATGCATGAATAATCATGTTTATAGCAGCACAATTCATAATAGCTAACTTGTGGAAGCAGCATATATGTCCATCAACAGATGAATGGATAAAGAACGTGTGGTATTTATACACAATGGAGTGCTACTCTCCTGTAAAGAAGGATAAATTTCAGTCATTTGTAGGAAAACAGATGTACTTTGTGACCATAATATTAAGTGAAATAAGTCAGACACACAAGCTTAAATATTGTATGGTTCCTCTTACATGAGAAACCCAATGTATAAATAAATTAAAGAGTACAATAAAAGATATATGATTAGGAAATAGGGAGATAGATCTTTTCCAATGGGAAACAGACTAAGTGATGTTGAGGAGTGTGTAAAAACAATTAAAATGTGTCATGTGCATGTACTAAATACCCCCTAAGGAATATATTCATTATGTGCTGCAAATGTGTACTAATAAAAGACTAAAACAAGAACCAAACAGTAAAGTCAGAGCAATACATTATCTAGTCAGCAAGTTAAAATTCAGTGTCACCAAAGCAGGAACAATTATTTTATTAATAATAACTACCAAAATGTTCTTTTTTACTTATATGCAATACAATATATATCTTGCTTTTATGGGGATGGAGTCTGAGTTTTAAATTAGTCTCCATGCCTCAAGTAAACAGAAGAATAGCAACAGTTACAATTTTATGAAAGTTTTAATGGACTGTTAATGACATTTTCAATTTATGATTCTCATACTTCTACTTTCCCTACATCTGCCTTGCCCTCCATGACAAATGCTTTTTCTCACTTTGCTTGTCAACTTTTATTTCCCTTCTAAATCTCAACTTCGGTGTCATCTGTTCTTTGGAAAGATCTTAGCATGTGCTACTTACTTCACTCAAACTGCTAGTTAGGGTCAAATCCTCTTTTCTTCTTTTTTTTTTTTTTTTTTGTAGTACCGGGGATCAAACTCACAACCTCACGCCTACCAGACAGGCACTTAAACCACTGAGCCAAACTCCTGGCCCCAGTTTTTTGAGGCAGGGTCGCACTATGTAGCTCAGTCCTGCCTTGCACTCACATTGTAGCCCAGGCCGGCCTCGAACTCACAACGCTCCTCCAACCTCAGCCTCCCAAGTACTGGGATTAAAGGCATGTGCCACCATGCCCAGCTTCAAATCCTCTTTTCTACACACTTTAACATCCTGTAGTCAGTTCAATTACATAAGTCTTCACATGATACTTAAAAAATTATTGTCTGACTTATTGTCCAGATAGGATGACATTTAATCAGATTCAATTCAACTACCACCATTTCTTACCATAATATCTCCATTTACAAGTTATTAATTTTGACTAGTGGGATAAAAATCTTAAGAGTAATTTTTTTCAGAAGACTGTATCTCTGAAATTACCGTATGTCCAAAAATACATCTGTGAATTTAAATGTACATGACAGCCTAGCTGATCTAACGTTATATCTTTTAACTTCAGCATAGTAAAAAGTATTCTACTCTGATTTATTCTATCATAGTATCTACTTGGAGTGAAAGCCTGAGACCAGCTTGATTTTTCCCAATAATTTTTCTTCTGGGTGATTATAAAATTCTCTTTTTATCTTTGAAGTTCAGTTATACATTAGAAAAAAGTCCTACTCTTGATGGGGTTAGGGAAATACAGAGTGACCCTTTGACTATGGACTTTTAATTCGACTTTATTTCATGAAAGTTTTCTTCTATTTATCTTTATGTCTTCTTTTATGAAATATAAATTATATGAATACATGATATCCACTGTCTGCTTCCCATAACTAGCATTTTCCCTGTAATGATTTTTATATCTGATTATTCTAGCTTCATTTTGTGTAATTTTTTGTACGTCTGGTCTCTTTCAATAATTTCATTTTCAGGGTGTCAATTCTATAATTTTCTTTTTCTAAGATGCTTTACTTTACTTTTCTTTTTTTTTTTTTTTTTTTTTTTTTTTTTTTTTTTTTTTTTTTTTTTTTTTTTTTTTTTTTTTTTTTTTTTTTTTTTTTTTTTTTTTTTTTTTTTTTTTTTTTTTTTTTTTTTTTTTTTTTTTTTTATTGGTTTACCCTTAGTCTGTTTTCTGAGTTCTGCCAGATAACTTTTTACCTAATAATATATTTAATTCATCTCTGATCTCTTTTTTATCAGTATCATGAAGTTTTATCTGAAAAACTCTCCTACTTCCCAAAACAGCTCTTCCAAAGCATATTCATCATTTGCTTTTACTTACTAGCTGATACAGTCCTTCCTCCCTGCTCCTGCTGCCTCCTACCTGTGCCTTTTTTTTTTTTTTTTTGGCTCATACTGGCAATTGAACCCCAGGCCCTCACCACACTGACCTGCATCCCCAGCTTTTTTATTTCTTATTTTTGAGACAGGGTCTCCATAGGTCACTAAATTGCCCAGGTTATGCTCAAACTGGTAAACCTCCTGCCTCCGTCTCTCAGAGTGCTGGGATTAGAGGCATACACCACCTCTTCCGACTCCTGTATCTTTTTTAATGTGTCCCCTCCAAGAAGCGTTTGCTAGCTCCTTAACCCCCAATGTGACAGTGGTGGGAAGTGGGACTTTTAAAAGGTGGTTAGGTCATGAGGACTCTGCCTTAATGAAAAGATTGTTATTATCACGGGAACAGGTGAACTATTGTGTGAGTGAGTTTCTAATAAAAGGATATATTTGACCCCCGCCCTCCCCATTTCCCTCTTGCACACAGGTGTGTGCTCTCTGACTCCACCTTCTTCCATGACAGGACACAGCATGATGGCCCTCACCAGATGTGGGCCACTCAATCTTGGCGTTCCCAACGTCTAGAATTTTAAGAAGTAAATCTGTGCTCTTTATAAGTTATCCAGTCTTGGATATTCTTTTATGGCAGCGTAAATTAGACTAAGACCCCAACATTCTATTTCTTTTTATGATGACCATATTGAATCCATTTTCCTATTTTCTGGTACCTCAACTTTGAATATTAGTAGTCCTCTTTAGAAGGGTGAGCAAAATCTACCTATTCAAAAAATTTTTACTGTAAAAATAGTATATGATCATATCTTGGAAAAGTCTAAAAGAGAAAATTAAAATCATCTATAATACTATTTTTCAGAAATAGTTCAATTAACATTTTGAGACATTGATCTCCAGTATTTTTCAACAATCTATGTATATTATTTCTGTAGGTGCTACAGTAGTGGACATGCTCTTGTATTATATTTTTCACTCCTATTATCTGTGACTTCTATTATACATATTCAAGAGTATTTAGAAAATAACACTCTTTTATGTGTTATCATATAAGTCTTAACTGTTTTTCTAAAAATGTGAAAGATGACACAAAAATCTCCTTTTTATAGTTATCCTACTTATGCATACTTTGGGTACCTCTGGTAAAATAGTTCTGCGTTTCTGAATAACAACAAAAAAATTCCTATCCTTTCTCTTTATAACTAAAAATTAAGAGGAGCTACAGGTGTAATTCACTGGTAGAACATGTGCTTACCATGTGTGAGGTAATCCCTAGCACACAAACATACACAACTACCTAAGAAAGGGTCATACTTTTGGCCAAGACAGTAGTTGGAACTGGATTTTGCCCTCTTGCCATAAATCACTAAAATATTTGGAGAAAAAAATGGAACAACTCACACCAGACATTACACAGTGGCCAGCAAAATAAAGCAAGTCCTAAGATATGAAAACTAAATCAGCAAGCAAGCTGTACACATTTTTCCTGGCTTTCTTTGAATAAGCAATTGCTAGACTGCAGCACATCAATCTGTATGAGTCAGGGAGACAGTAATCAGAGTTTTTGGAAACCTGAAGAAGTTGGAATATGCACAGGATAAGAGGAAGCTGCGCAGAGAAAGGCATCTGCACAGAGAAGTCTACAAACTTTGGCTGAATACTGAATTGCACATGGATAGAGCAAAATTCCATAAGACTGAACACAGAACAACTCATACAAAACTGGGAAATGCAAGCATCCTGAACAGAAAGTTTTCTCTGAACACCAAGGATTCAGAAGAAAACTGAGAAGGGTCACTCCTAGAAGAAGGGTTAAAACAGGCCTAGAATAAAGTCTGATCTAGGTACACCTTAGCCAAACTTAAAAACAAGCCTCAAAAGGATCAAACTGATCTGCAAGAAACTTAGCCACTTGCCAAAATAAAATTAAACGTCGTTAGAGGTAGCCGGGCATGGTGGCGCATGCCTTTAATCCCAGCACTCGGGAGGCTGAGGTAGGAGAAGCGTTGTGAGTTCGAGGCCGGCTTGGGCTACAACATGAGCGCAAGGCCAGCCTGAGCTACACACTGTGACCCTGCCTCAAAAAACCAGGGCTGGGAGTTTGGCTCAGTGACTTAAGTGCCTGTCTGACAGGCGCAAGGTTGTGAGTTCAATCCCCGGTGCCGCAAAAAAAAACAAAAACAACAAAAAAAAAAAAACCCGTCATTAGAGAAAATAACAGAGATTCAATATAACAATCACTGTGTCCAGCACCTAATCATAAATTACCAGACTCACAAAATAAAAACAGGAAAATATGAACCACAACTTTGGAAAAAACAGACTACAGAGAGAAAACCAGCAATGACAAAGGTGATTGAATTAGCAGATAAGAGCTTTTAAAAATCTGACTTATGCTTCTGGGAAGATGGTGATGTGCTTTTCCCTATTTCTCTGCTATGTACAATTTTAAATCCTGGAAATCACATAGGGAGTTGAAATCCTTTTGCCAGTAGCAACAGAGAACAAGGAGCACTCTACCATAGGTGTCAACAGAAGATAAATAGGAAGCCTGGGTTTCCACCTAGATATGGCAGTAAACAAAGCACTGCTTCCCCTTTGCCTGCCAGTCTAGTGTCCAAAAATATCAGCCAAAACAGAAAGTTTGAGTAGCATTCACAAAGAAGATATATAGATTAAAAATAAGCACAAAAAGAGACGCTCAAGGCTCATTGTTCCAACCCATTCAACAGACACCTGCATCTTCTCATGTACTGCCAGCTACAACCCTGACACAGCTGGTTAATGTGGAGTAAGCAGACTTGGCCATGGTGCTTTCCTAGTCACCTGGGCTGCTTTTAAGTAGCTAAGGGGATATTGTGACAATCAATGGGCCCTTCACTGACCTCAACTACATGGTCTAAATGTTAAGTCTGAGAGTGGGAAGGCTGATATCAAGGGGAAGCCCATCTCTATCTTCCAAGTGAAATCCTGTCAATGTCAAATGGGGAGATAAAGGTGCTAAATATGTTATGGAGTCCACTGATATCTTTATTACCTTTGGGATGGCTAGAGCCAAAAGATCATCATCTTTGCACCTTCTACTGACACATGTTTATGATGGGTATGAGCCATGAGAAGTACAACTCATTCAAGACTATCAGCAATGCCTCTTGCAACACCAACTATTCAGCAGCCCTCCCCTACCCTGGCCCAAATCATCCAAGACAATCCTAGCATCACTCAGGAGTTATTGACCACAACACATAACATCACTGCCACCCAGAAAACCCTGGATGGCCCCTCTGGAAACTGTTGCATGATGGCTATGGGACAGTCTACATCATTACTCCTGTGTCTACCAGCATTTCCAAGGCTGTGGGTAAGGTCAATCATGAGCCAAATGGGAAGCTCACTGCTATGGCCTTCGGTGTACCTCCCTCAACTTGTCAGTGTGGATCTGACCTGCCGTCTGGAAAAAGCTGCCAAGGATGATGACATCGAGAAAGTAATAAGCTGGACATGGTGGCATATGCCTGTAATTCCAGCTCTTGGGAAACTGAGGCAGGAGGGTAGCTGTGAATTCAACATTGTGAGGTCAAGGCCAGCTTGGACCTATGCTCAGCACCATGCTGATTTAATTCAGCTGGTGTTAAGTTGACCACCAGTTTTTAATCTATAACAACATACCATGGACAACTGTCGCCCTAGTCAAAAGGAATGGAATTCTGATACAAGCTACATGAATGAATCTTGAAGACACAGTAGTTTTCTAATTAGAAAAAGTGACTTCTTTAACCCGTGTTTCTTTCCTTCCACTCACTCAGGTTAACTTTGTTAATTATGCTGTTCAAGTCTTTATTATTACATATTTTCCCCCATTGATTACTAAGGCTTATGGAAAGTGTCTACCATTATATTTGTGATTTTGTTTCTCTTGTAATTCTGTCATTTGCCTCACATGTTTGAAGGCTACAAGTTACATGCAGATTTAAAATGATTAAATACTGCCGATGAATAGAACTTTTAAAAATTATTAAGGAATAATGACTTTGTTTTAAGGATATTCATAACTGTCTATTGAAGCATTTTTAAGAAGACTACTTTAAAATTGTTATCAGATAATTCCAACATCTCTGTCATCATGATTGACACTGTCATCAGTTGACTGTCTTTTCATATTTAATTTGAGATCCTCCTGGTTTTTGGTATGAGTGATTTTCAATTGAAACTTGGGGGACATTTTCATAATTTGTCATGAGACTTTGAATCTTATTTCTTTAAATTAGGATTATTATTTCAGGAAAAAATATGTAACATAAAACTTACTGTCTTAACCATTTTTAAGTATACAATTCACTGGCATTAAGTACATTCATTATGCTGTATAACTATCACCACTATCCATTTCTATAACTTTTTCATCATCCTAAACAGAAACCCTGCAACTGTTAAACAATAATAACCCATTCCTCCTCCTTTCAAGACCCTGATAACCTCTATTCTACTTTCTTTACAAATTTGTCTTTTCTATCTGCCTCACATAAATAGATCATAAAATATTTGTCCTTTCTTGGCCATCTTATTTCATTTAGCATGTTTTCAAGGTTCACTCACTTACTATGTGTCACAACTTCATTCCTTTTGAAAGAAGAATGATATTACATTGTATGACTATACCACATATTATTGACTCATCTATTGATGAAGTTATGACTTTCAATAATGTATTAGTCCTCCTGCTCATTCCTACCATCTTAAGAAAATATCATTTTTACTAAGAATGTATATAAGATCTTATTATTTCTCAATACTCCAAGCAATACAGCACAAGCTTTTGTGGTAAATTACAAATGTGTTATCATTTTGACTTATAGAGAAAAATATAAGTGAATTTACAATATACCTTTTCCTCAATAAATTTCAATCTTGTTTAAAACCTCTTTTCATTAAACTAAGAGTCTCTATTTAAGATTGACTTCTACTATGCACTTCCCTCAACTGAACCAAAATGCAGATGTGACTCTCAGTCCGAATGGGCAAAATGTCGTTAAGGAAGTTAATATGAAAGCACCTTTCTTTATAAAGGAAACTTCATGTGGTCAAACAGAAAAGATCCAGAGAAACCAACTCTATTGTTCTTTTCATCAATTTGATGTTTTGTTCTCTGTGAGAAAACTTTTGAAAGTACTTTAGGAAGATATATGCTGTTAACAACTTTCCCCTTTATATTTATATTTTTATAGAAAGAGAGACATTTTAGATTTTTTTCTCATTTAGTCAGGCATTTCTATTCCCAAAAATTTCAGTTCATATTCAATTACAAATAATATATTATTCATCTTGGTTCATCTTCACTTCCAAATTGTGGATTACTGTACCTATGTTTGATTTTTCCTTCCCCCTCACACACACAAAAAAAAATTAAGAGTGGGAAAGGAAACAAAAATTAAATTCAATCTGGCAAATTTAGTTATTAATAGTGTTATTATATATTAAAGTGTGACAAATCATTGGTCATAAAAAAATTTAAAGCCAAAAAAAAAGTATAACTAAAAGTTCCCCAAGGACCTCTTAACTTGTTTCATTCTGTGAGTCTTGTCTTTTCACGTTCTATATATTTTATGCTATATAAAGATACTATTTTTAGCTCCTATTTTTCTTAGTTACCTTGTTTCTATTTTGCTATCTTTATACACCACATTACTTTAGATTCCTAGTATGGAAAAAATATCACAAATCTACCTTCTCCCTATATAAAAAAAAGAATATAATGAGAAAAAATTACTAACAGCAAAAACGCCCAAAAGTACTTTTCCTACACCTATAAATATCTCAGATAAATTAAAATCCTTAGGAACCAAAAACTGATCAAGGAAACAGATGTTTAAATTCTCCTAAGTATAGCACAGGGAATAAAGTTTGACACCAATAATAATTCCAACTAAAGTATTTGTCAAAAAGCTTGTCTGTGCCTCTGGAATATTTAATAGCAAAATGTTTTAACTCCTTCTCAGTAACAATTTTTAAGTTTTTAGTTTTTGTTAAATCCAACTAAAAACTTAAAAATTCTTACTGAGGAGTTACATATGGACTGGGAAAAGTATGTACCTAAAATTATGAAAATTATGTTTTTGGCACATAATTGTGCTTCTCTGTGGTACTCTACATTTTGCTTTCTGTTGTAAGTATTTGTGTGTGTTCTATAACCTCGACTAGGTTATCAATGACCTACAAGCAAGATACAGTCTACTTTATAATTATATTATCCAGTATGCCTAAATTGACACTTTAAATATAGTAAGTTTTCCATAAATATCGATAAGTTATGGAAATACTGAATAATCATGCACAAAACTTTTTAAAATTAACAGCAAAAAGCCAGGCATGGTGGCGCATGCCTGTAATCACAGCATATGGGAGGCTGAGGCAGGGGAATCACTGTAAGTTCAAGGCCATCCTAGGTTACACAGTGAGTCCCATGCCTATTTAGGTTACTTTACTCTCATAGCTGAGACAAAATACATGACACCCAAAATGAAGGAAGGAAAGGTTCATTTAGTTCACAGATTTTGGAGGTTTCAGTCCATACTTAGCTGGCTCCAAGACGGGGTGGTGTGGCTAAGGGGCAGTCACATGAGACAAGAGCTTGAAGGGAAAAAAGGGGAAAAGGCAGGCCTCTTTCCTTCCTTTACATTGTATGCTGGCTCTGCCCCTGGGTGGGTGCAGCACCCACACCACCAATCTCAGCGCTAGACAAGGAACCAATCACAAACGCTAGATTCAGCCACCTCCATGACTGCATGAGGCTTGGGGGGCCATCCAAACAAACCATAACAGATAGGTTATGGAATTACTGAATAATCATGTAAAAAAATTATTTAAAAATTAACAGCAAAAAGCCAGGCATGGTGGTGCTTGCCTGAAATTGCAGCATATGGGAGGCTGAGGTTGGGGAATCACTGCAAGTTCAAGGACATTCTAGGTTGCATAGTGAGTCCAAGGCCAGCCTGAACTACAGAGGGAGACCCTGTCTCAAAAAAACAAAAAACAAAAAACAAAACAAAACAAAACAAAAAAACAAAGAAAGAAAAAGAAAAAGAAAAAAGTAACAAATTAATAGTGAAAAAGGTTATTTATTCCTAATCATATTGTAATGAAGACTATTTTAAACTCTATGCAGTGATGATACACACAAATATTTAAACTATTTATGTGTCTCAACTTGACATAATTTCATGATAACTTGATGGCAATCACATTTAAATATATTAGAATATTTTTGTAATAATGCTATTCTAGAATAGCAACTTTAATAGCTGGGAAAACAGATTAATAATGGCCATTAGTCTGAAAGAAACAGGGAACATTAAATGTTTTTTTCAGAAATAAATATATAAGTTTAAACATCACACTATAATATTTATGAGCAAACCTCAAATTAAAATTTATAAAATGCAAACTATCAAATGTTTCAGTTAGAGAATAATTTAGAGTATACTGTATTTGGTAATTTTCCCATCTACACATGGGTGAATACTGTATAAAAAGATTCTTTTCTCCTTTAGTGTCTTTGAATATTACTATCTAAATATCAAAATGACTTCTGCTTGAACACAAGACTTACAGAAGCCATTGGTTACCTGTCAATATGTCACAACTACTGAACACAAATAAGTGATTTTTCTTACCTTCAGGACAGCGATGAATGGTACAAAATTAGCCCTTTGGAGTCCATTCTTATAGAGGTCTAAAAGAAACAAAGTTTATTAGCTTTTTATTTAGCTTATATCATGATAGTAGTTTATCTTTTAGCCTGGCAAATAAAGCTTCCTACTGATAAAAAAGATGAATAAGCAAAAGAAAAAAAAACTTGATTTCTATTCAAATATTATGCAAAATTCACTATAAGTTTAAAAAGAAAAAATGAATAGTCATAGTTCAAATTACCTTTAAACAATCATATGATTCAGTGAAAGAATTTGAAAGCTATTTCTCCCAAAATTTAAATCAATACACCAATATAAGAAGATGATATATTTAAAAGAACCTAATACTTGAATATATAGGATTCTATTGAGAAAAGAATCATATGCTTTCTTACTCAGTCTGTAAGTTTTCAGAAAAGAAGTAAAATTGTGTAATATGAGTAGCCTTTTAGAAAACAGAGTATAATAAAATGGCTCTTGTATTTGTATCAAATTATATATATAACATTAATATAGAAAAATGCCACTTTAAGTAAAATTGCCTAAAATTATTCTTAACTAAAATTAAATCATAAAAGGAGGTATTATTGACTTGGAAAAGTGTTTTGATATATGTATATGTCACAGTCAATGTATGCTTACATACATATGTATATACATAAATATATTTATTGTGACGAATAAGAAAGTATGAGTAATTGTTAAACTCGGGTTACCTCTTTTTTTTTTTTTTTTTTTTTTTGCGGCACGGGGGATCGAACTCACAACCTCACGCCTGCCAGACAGGTGCTTAACCCACTGAGCCGAACTCCTGGCCCTAGTTTTTTGAGGCAGGGTCGCACTATGTAGCTCAGGCTGGCCTTGTGCTAGCATTGTAGCCCAAGCCGGCCTCGAACTCACAATGCTCCTCCTAACTCAGCATCTCGAGTGCTGCGACTAAAGGTATGTGCCACCATGCCCAGCTCAGCTCTGGTTACTTTTCTTCTTGGGAAAAATGTTTAAGAATTTGAAATAACATTGTATAAAAATATTTCTTTGTTCACGTTATTAGACTGTCAAAAATTATAAAACTGGAACAAAAAGAAAATTAATGGTGGCCTGGGAAAAGAAAGCATACTTTTGGTAGTGAGAAAAGAGAAAAGGGTGCAAGGAAATTTTGGAGATGGAAATTTTCACTATCTGATTGTTGTGATGGTTTCAAGAGTGTGTGTGTGTGCATGCATGTATTTTTGGTACTGGAAACTGAACCCAGGGCCTCATTAGTGCTAAGCAAGTTCTCTACCACTGAGATCCATCCGCAGCCTTTTTTTATTTTATTTTGGGACAAGATCTCACTAAATTTCCCAGGCCAGCCTGAAACTTGCAATTCTCTCACCTCAGCCTCCTAAGCAGCTGGGATTACAAGTATCCACTACCACACCTAGTTTATGTCAATATTTTTAAAATTCTTTCATGTAAGTATGTGCCACTCATTATATGTCAATTGCAACTCATTAAGCTCTTTTAAATTTATCAGAAAAAAATACACATTAGTAAAATCAAAGAACACTATAACTTCTGAAATAATTAATTGTTAACTTCTGTAACCATGAAGATATTATACAAATGAAGTTTATGCTAAGGTAATCTTTTGGTATTGTAGAATAATATCTATCTTTTTAAAAGGATGTATCTGGTTTTGTGATGTGGCTAAACAAGCACACAACTTTTAGGATTTTAATAACAATAAGAGATGTTAAGGCCCACTTGTAATGTTCTTGATTAAAACATTTCCATTGTCAGCAAAGTTAGAATAATACTGCCTTTATATCTTATAGATTTAATTTGCTAAAGGGTTAACACATAAAAACTCATCCTTTGTAAAGATACACAATGCAAAATTTTATGCCGAGAAGTATTTTCTACACAGAATTCTAAACAGAAATCATTTGGCTTGAAAACCTTTAGGTTTTTATAGGACACTTAAGTGAAAAAGGATTGTACTCATTAAATTGAAGAGTTTTCTGCAATTCAAATATTATGCTAATTATCAATGCACTAGATCCATCTTCTGAAATGTTATTTAGCTACCAAAACTTTTAGCATTAGTTGTTTAACATTATATTTCTTAGACATAAGGATTTTACATTTATATCAACATTTGTCATTATTTTCTAAATACTATTTAAAAATTCAGCAGTTCTTGCCTACTATTTTTTTTAATGCCCTTTGAACAGACCTAAATGAACACTTGGTTTTATAAGATAGAGTACTAGAATTATAGGACATTCATTTTGTAGAGAATGGCATAAGAACCTCTAAATGCTCCACAGTGAATAACTATAATAATCCTTGCAGATGAAATACACACAAAGACTACCTTTAAAGTATTTACAAGGGCAAAAATACATTGGAGATGCATATGAATAGGTAGATCTTTTCTTTAAAAAGTCAAGAGTCAAGATAAAGAGGATTTTATATATGTGCAAAATTGTTTAGAGTAAGAAAAACAATTAGAACAGATAATGAAATGTTTTCCTATAAATTAACATAAAATAATATGATTTAACAGAATCAATCTGATATGACATTTCAAGATATTTTACTGTAGATTAAAAGAAAAGGTTACCTTTAGACTATTTAAGCAGCAACAATTAGTTTATTTTTAAAAGCAAGATGCCACCAAGAAGACAAGATAGAAAGAAATCAAGATAGAAGAACAAGCATGAGCTTATGGCTTTTCTTCTACCTTCTTTTCTAATATGATACACTCTATTGCTCAAGTGCCATATTCTCCATTGCATCATTTTTGGTTCCACTGTGGTGGACAGACTTTAAGTCCTCCCTGATCCTAGAGTGCATAGCTTTGTGTAAACACTGGACACCAGTAACAAAGGAGAGTTACAAATAAAGAGTTATTCAGAAAGGGGAATCAATGCAGTAAGCACTACAGCTACCTCCAGCTGAGTGCAGGCAGGAAGTTGGTAGGTGCTACACCAGGACAGGGAACCCAGACAAAGATGCACAGGAGTCCAGGGAGGAAAGGGTAGCCTGAATTCACAGGGCAGAGTACTCATGAAAAGAGCTCTTGTGTGAGAAACCCCAGAGCTCAGTTAAGGATATCCCCAGAGTCCTAAACTGAATATTCATCACACATGCATACAGTGTAAGCCAACTACCTGAAGCCAGGAAAAGAATCATCAGAAGTATTAGAGAACCAGGCCTAATAGTACAAATGTGTAATTCCGGCACTCTGGGAAGTTAAAATAGGAAGACAGTGAGTTCAAGCCCAGACTGAGCAAGACCCTGCCTCAAAATAAAATAAAATAAAATAAAATAGACCAGGTATATAACTCAGTGCAAAGGCCTTGGGTTCAATTCCAAATACAACAAATAAATAGGAAAAGAAAGCAATTTTCTATCAATCATAAATTGGAAATCTCATAATTCTGTCCCACTAGGGATTTGCCTTAGTTGTAGAAATATTAGTCCTGGATAAAATGCTGCTATGGCCCTACAAACAAAGATTAAAAGCAATACTTGGAATCAAACTGTTTCTAACAAAAAGAACAAAGTTCAAGAAACCTTATAGGAATACAAAAATACCCAAAACCCACCAAGGTAAAAAATTACATAATTGAAACCCAATAAAAAATTATCAGTCATGCAAAGAAATAGAAATTATGACCTATAAGTACTCATATTTTAGAAACAGATCATAAATAGAAACACTCATAAATAGAAACAGATCTATAAATGACAAAGATAAAAAATTTAGAAGATAAGAACATTAAAATAGTTATTCCTACATTCTGTGTGTCAAACAGCTGGGGGAAGAGAAAAAAGGGAAATAAGTAACAGGAAAATAATGTAATGATGAGAAAAAGTCAACACCTTTCAGTAATCACTCTCAATGTGAATGGTCTCAAATTCCCAATCAAAAGACAGAGTGGCAGATTGGATCAAAAAAGAAAATGTAACAGTATGCCATATACAGGAAAAACATTTAATTCAAAAAGAAATTCAGAGAAAGAGATGTGCCTCTCAAGAACCCACCATGTTAAGTCAGGGAGGTTCCAACCAGAAGACAAGTAGCCTGCCTTCCTGGTAAGTATGTGTGACCGGCAGGGACTCCAGGAATAGAAAATCTGTGCCTCGCGCAGGCCTACCAGCCCTTGGGCTAAGAGTCAAGGATGTTCCGTCAACCCCCCACCCCATAAGCAACCTGCTCGTTCGGAGGACCGGCTAAGTTGATAGCAACTAAGGTACATAAAGCAACTGAATGCTTGTACTGTATGGTTGATTTTGCAGGCCTGGAGTCAGCAGTCTGAACATCTCTTGGGAACATGACAGTATGCAATGTAGCAAATATGGGGGATTCTCCTCTGTCTTGTCTCTGAGGCCCAATATTGTTCTCATTGTTTTGCTTTATTCTGATTTTTTTTTTTGCTTTATTTCATATTCTGTTTTTATTGATTTTATTCTGTTTTGTTTTTGGTTTGATTTTACTACACCTGATGGAATGGTCAAGCATTCTGAAAATAATAAGATATACTATAGTAGCTATTGTTTTCCCAGTATCTTTCTTTGAAGTTCTGTACCAGTTCCACTGCTTTGTTTTGATTGACTTTGTTCTGTTATGTTTTGTTGGATTTTACTATCTTTTAAAAAAAAAGAAATTCACAGACTAAAAAGAATCAAAAAATGGAAAACATTATTTCATGAAAGAGAGCCTAGGAAAAAAAAGCAGGAATAGCTACCTTTATTCAGATAATGTGCACATCAAGTAAAAACTGACCAGAAAATGGAAAGAAAGTTACTAGGTATTGGTCAAGGAAACAGTTTAACAGGAAGTGATAAAAATCATAAATATATACACACTGAACATCAGCATACTCAACTTCATAAAACAAACACTACTGAACATAAAAATCACATAAATATCTACGTAACTATAGTGGGGGACCTCAACACCCTAGTATCACAAATAAATCAACTAGACAAAAAAACTGACAAATACCAGAGTTGAACTACACCCTTAGAACAAATGAACTTAATAGATGTCAACAAAGTGTTCCAATCAACAGTAATAAAATATTCATTCTTCTCACCAGCACCAGAACTTTTTCCAAAATAGGCCACACAGCTAAAAAAGCATGCTTAAGTACATGTAAAAGAATTTAAGGGCAACCCACTCGGGATTCCTTCTGTCTCTCTTTCTGACAGAAGCCTTCTTTCTCTCAATAAATATATTCTGCTCTTAAAAAAAAAAAAGAATTTAAATTGTCCCACGTATATTATCAGATCATAGTGCAATAAAACTAAACATCAATGGCAAAAGAAATCATGGAAATCAGGCAAACACTCACAGATTACATGATATATATATATGAACAATAAATGGGTTACAGAAGAAATCAAAACTGCAAACATGCACATCATAAAACCAGAATGAGCCCAAATAAATAACTTAATGATGTACCTCAAGGTCCTAGAAAAATAAGAAAAATCCTAATCCAAAATTAGTACAAGGAAGGAAATGATAAAGATCAGAGCAGAAATTAACGAAATTGAGACCAAAAAATACAAAGAATCAGTGAATCGGCTGGGCGTGATGGCACACGCCTTTAATCCCAGCACTCAGG